>VWZF01003565.1:675825-920610 GCA_013396755.1 Sclerurus mexicanus | reverse complement strand
ACACCGCAAGGGGAACGCCCCACGGGGAACGCACCCCCGGGGCGGCCGCCCCGCCGGACATAGAGCGCGCCCGGCCCCACGGGTGACCTTGGGCAGGGCGGCCCCTGAGCCGGCCTGGAGAGTTACCGGGGGCCACAGCCGGGAGTGAACGCGCTGGCACGGCACGGCACGGCCCCCGAGCTGCAGCAGGGGCCCGGTGGGTGTGGTAAAATCGCAGGTTGGAAAAGACCCCCGAGGTCATCGGGCCAACGTGTGAGCGAACGCCACCGTCTCCGCCGGACCAGGGCACTCAGTGGCTCTATCCAGGGATACCAGGGCACTCAGGGCACTATCCAGTCTCTCTTTAAACACCTTCCAGGGACGGTGACTCCACTGCCTCCCTGAGCAGCCCATTCCAATGCCCAGTCATCCTTTCTGTGAAGGAATTCCTCCTAATGTCCAACCTAAACTTCCCCTGGTGTAGCTTGAGGCCTTTTCCTCTTGTCAGTTCGCTGGTTCCCTGGGAGAAGAGACCGACCCCTACCCAGCTCTAATCTCCTTTCAGGTAGCTATAGAGAGCTATAGAGGTCTCCCCTGAGCCTCCTCTTCTCCAGGGCTAAACACCCGCAGCTCCCTTAGCCACTCCTCACAGGATTTGTGCTCCAGTCCCTTCACCAGCCTTATTGCCCTTCTCTGGACCCACTCCAGCACCTCCATGTCCTTCCTGAACTGAGGGGCCCAGAACTGGACACAGCACTGTAAGTTGCAGCTGCAACTTCTTAGAGCAGCCTTGAGCTGGTCCCCTTTCTTGTCTGTTCATGCAGAAAAAAAAATTACTGAAGACTTTAAAACCCTTATCAGAGATGATACAAATGTGTAACAGTTTGTTTAAAACAAACTGAAAAACCACCTTTCCTGTACTGTCTTTCATATGGACTTATCATTTACACAGTTTAGTCCTCAGCTGTGGCACACAAATGTGCTGTGCAACAGAATAGCTACATTTTAGAGAGTTACCTTCAGTCCCTTTTTGCAATAGTATTAAGCTAGGCCAGATTTTTGGTAGAATTTCTTTTTCTTAGTTTGACTCAATTCCCATGTCACACATTCAGATACATCAGTCTGATAAAAGGGTTTTAAATAAATAGCATTTAAAACATGAAAGGAATCCCATGAGTAATTACATACTAGGTCCAAAACTAAATACATTTTTTCCTATTGATTTCATTGCTCTCTTTAATAAAACTATAGCTTAGCATGTAAAGTGGTTTACTTTTTATGCTTCTATTTATTTTGATATTTCTGGAAAAATGAAGATATCCTGCAATTCAAATTCTGCTTAATCAAATATTCAGTATAATAATTCACTCTATTCTGTGCTGTTACATTCTCATGCTTCCCGGTGGAGTTTTGTTCTGTGCAGGTTTAGGCTTATTGTGGGCTTGCAAAATATCAGTCAAAATGTTTTTCAGAAATTCTTTTACTGACTGTAACTTAACTGGGAGCTTATTCTGACAAAAAGTTAACTGAGTTTTAAATGTGTGTTGTTCTTTCCATCTTAATTTTGACATTCTTAGGAGGCTTAGTTTTACATTTAACAAAGTTTTGTAAAGTTGTCTGAACAGTTCAGCTTGTTTGAATGAATGGGAACTTCCTCAGCTGAGGCAGTTGAGGAGTCAGGTTGAAAACTACTCCTCATATTTAGGAGGAAAATGGCTGCCATAACCATTAGAAAGACAATAAAAAGTATTAATTCAAAAAGGTGGCTTATGTTTAAAGTACAAACAGCGGGACTAGTTTCAAATGTCAGGTGAGGATAAGTATATGAACTTTTCCCTAGTTCTTCAAGGCTGAAAATGATCCTAGTAGAAATCTAGTTACACGACCTGATCTTCACTTGATACAACATACTTTGCTTGTATCTATTTAAACTCCGCATGAACCACAGATCTTTTGATTTTTGTCTGCTATGAATTGCTTGGAGTTTGTAGAGAAACTATAATGGTTAACCTTTTCTGCTGTAGATGTTACTTAAGTAAAACTGATTTTGTGTATATGTTACGTCTGCCATCTCAATGCCAGCAAAGCCTCAGGTGATCCTACCTAAGAGCATCTTTGTGTTAATGATAAGAAATATATTTAACATTGTACAGTGAGTTGTGTTCTGCTATGGAGGACCTGCTGTTTAGTTTAGAAGTGTCTTTGTTCAGCAAGTTCATAAAAGCTACTCCAGTGCATGTTCTGAAATACTAAGTTTAACCTTCTTCTTTCCCATTTTCCTTTTGGTCCTTACCTCAGTTTTCTCTGCTTTCTCATTCTCTGATCTGTTTGAGCAATTCTTCTAACATTTAAAAACTTGACTATGGTGCTGTCTCCATTAAATTATGCTCCAAATCCTTAACTGTTTTGTGCTGTCAGGAAAATGTCCATCTAACTGCAAGTTCATACTAGAAAGACATAAGTTTGTTTTAACTTTGAGCATGATAGCCAGCCGACAGATACATACGGTCCTAGGACCTTCAGACCTCTGAGAGGGAAACTACAGGGTAGGCAGAGAATTCTGTTTGCTGTTTTGGATTAGCTACATGCCTTGACCTTTCTTTGAGGACTTCAGTGTTTGACAAAGTCAGTGCTTTAGTGTACTGATGAAATCAGCTGATGTTGATTGTTCTGCATGACTACATCTGCTGTACGTTGTCCAAGAATTGGAAAAAAATCATGTTATAGTGATTAGAAGTAAAAAATTAAGACCTTAATATCAGAAGAGGAATTATTGATGTGTAACATTATTTTAATTAAGCTTAGGTCTAATGTGTAGAGGCAATAATTCTTCAGTACTATCCTGAATTTAGCCAAACACTTGATGTTATTAAGTCTGTTAAATACAGTTTCAGTGATGTTAAATATAAGTGATAAGGGTCATTTAAGGTGTCTCAATTTTTACTTAAAAATTTGCAATGAAATTCAGCCATTACGTTACCCTGAGGCTTTCTCTTCAGTCGCGCTGAGCTTAACAAGCAGCTGGGTCTGAGAGAGAGCACTTGCCAATAACCACAGACAAGTACTAAGTTAAGCTAATTTAGCTGAGCTTGGTTGGAGCTGACCACGAGATTCACAATTCACGGATGGAATTCAAGAGGAATTTTGTGTTGGAGTGAGGGACTCTTGATTAATGCAGTGTCTGTGTTAGGCAAACTGAACTGTCTCCCTTCTGCAGCATGCGTTTTGTTGTACTCTGTCCTGAAGCCAGTGAACTACATCAGTGATTTTTACGTAGATTGCTGTGCCATGCTGCTCTGGAAGTAATTTACAACAGTACAGAGATGATTACATGACTTTTCTGAAATGTTTTCATTTGATTTCATGATGAAGTTAGTCATCATGATTTGGGTCTGAATCTGCTATGGCTGCAGCAGAAGAGGGATCTTACAACTATCTGAACAGGAATGTATTTCTAAAGCCTGAAAAATTATGCAATAATCTACAGCTGTTGATATGACTGATTTCAATGTTCCAATAGTAATCCATAGACCGTGCCTTGCATCCAGGCAGTCTCTGTAGACAGAGTTTTAGCAGAGTTTAGAATGATCAAAGAAATATCTTTATCATGAAACTGTCTCCACTGCTCTGTAAGTTGTAAGTTACAACTTACTCCAATTCTCAGTATTTACATTTTTCACATACTACAGATAGTTCATAAAATAAAGTAGACGTGATCATAACAAGCAGGAGTTGCAGTGATTTAGTAATTGTGGAACTTACTGGATGGCACTGCTCCTGAAAAAGGTGAGCTCTCAAAAAGGTGAAAGTAAGATTCAGAATTGGAAACCTTAAGGCAGAGGAAAGATGTGCATTTTCACATTTGCTGCGATACTAACAATCAAGAAAGCAAGAAGAGTTTTGGAGAAAAAGTCACCTGTGCGTTTGTTATAAACATCTGGTCTGTAGTTGTATCAAATCACCAACCTTTTAAAGATAGATCTAATAAAGTACTTAAAGTTCTTACAGACAAAAATACCGGTCCAAAATTGCTTTCTTCAGGTCTTTTCACATAGCTGGTACTTAGCCTTGAATATGTAGTCAGTAACTTCCCCTGACTATAAATAGTTCCTTAGATGCTTCCTTTTTACCAGTATGACCAGAACTGTCACTCCTTACCTTCTGCTCAAGCCTGTTCAGTAGGAAGGCAGTAGTTACTGAATATACCAGAGAATCCAGTTTTGGCTGCTGTCTTTCAAAACATAACCAGGAAGGTCACAAATGGATTCTAATATTCATTCAGGCACTAGAAGAGTGGGAGGCTGAACCCCCTTCTTCAGGATAGAGCACTGATGACCATTCCATGGACTATTTTGGGAAGTTGAGAAATCTGGTCTTTCTGCTAAAGATGCCTGTTGTAGCAGAGAATTTACATATGGAAAACACGTCTGGTCTATGGCAGACATAAGAGAAAGAGTGCCAGTCTGCTTCCAGGTCCAAATACTGTTCAGGCAGTTCTCTTAAATAGAAAATGCATCTAACTAATCCTTTCAACAGAAACTAGAATTTCAGTGCAGTCTTAACTAGACCCATGGAAAACACTTGCTGCTTCTGTTTGTAAGGAAAACCTGTTGCATTAATCTAACTGTACAATGCTTTTAACTCTGTGTCAAGTTAGGAAAAAAAAACCAGCTATTTTGGGAAACATATTTTAAAACATACTGCCATGTGTCCAGACAACTGTTAAATCTAGCTAGAATAATAAAGGCAAGGGGACCACGTCATGATGGCTGTGACTTTCTTCTCTTAAGCACAGAACTGGATTATGTAGTTTTTAGTTATGGCAAATGTAGAGTACAACCATCTGAACCAAGAGACAACTGAGCTGTGCTGCTCATGGGGAGTTCACTGAGGTGTGGAAAGTTGCAGCAACGTGAATTGTAGGATATAGTTACATTTGCATAAAATATACGCCATGTCAGGGTCTTGGGAGTGTCCTTGAGCACCACTTATGACTTCTGTAGGACACAAGTGATCCTTATGCCTTTTTTTTTTTCTGACTCCAAATACACTTCCAAATTATTTAAAGCCCAGTTATTTATGACTGCTGTTTGCAGCATTCAGGAGGTAGAGTTCATTCCTCACTCTAATCCTAGTGTCAGGGATCCTTGCTTCTAAGCCTCCTGCTCAGAGTCCTAGATAGTCTGACTGTGCAAAATACAGGCAGTAATTTGGACCATGTACCAGCACAGAAAAACAATAGCTATAAGTTTATACGATGAGGAAATTGGACAGGAGGCTCTTATTTTCCTTGCTAAGCTCTGACCAGAAGATGTTGCTGAGAAATCATTGGGCCAACAATGTGTTTGTAGCTCATTGTCACAGGTCTTCATACCAGATAAATAGTCTTTGTAATGTATCCTAGTAATGACTGGCAGTGTGCCTGCCTATTATGACAGTTGGTACATTTACAAGTGTTATATACCTTGATATTTTAATCTTTATTTATGCAGGGACTCAAACCAATAGTTTCCACTGAATCCCCAGCTCCGGTTTTTGGGACAAGTAAACTTGCTTCAGATATACCAGCAGCTGATTCTTTGTTGAGTAATAACAAGGTGCCAGACCTACAGAAAATTTTTCAGGTAATGACTACTTTGAGAGTAACTTAAACAAAACTAGAGAGTGGGACATATCTGTCCTTATTTAAATGTAGCTAACTACTTTTGTGATACTACAATACCTAAATTCTGTTAAGTCTAGTCAAGAAATGTCAAGCACAGTATAATCTGTATGCTTGTACTATACTACAAAGCATATATATGCCTTGTATAGGAGATAAATACAGAAAGTGGCAAGTCTAGTAACACTGTCTTATTGCTGGCTTCAGAAGATGATGTATTATTTGACTATTGAAAGCCCATTCTCTCTGGGAATCCAAGTGTATGCCTTAAAGCAGCTCTGGAGGAATAAAGTAGATCATCACTGTTTTGTGTATAGTTGTCTGATTACTGAAGCTGTTTACAATGCAGTAAAAAAAAAAAAGAGCACAGTAAAGTTTTCAAGGCCAGTTTGTTAGCTATGCAATTTCTAAGTGTACTTAGAACTAAGACTTTTCATGAAACAGATTAGTTAAGCTTTTTTTTTTTTTTTAAGTGTCAAGAATGTGCTTCATATAATGTTCCCTTTCCTCTCTTACATGCCACTTGCATTTGGAATGGTCAGTCTGACTTGGTGAATAATTTTTTTACACATCTTTTCATGTTCTTTTGTTTGTGACACTTTTTCCATCCAGGTCTTTCTTTCCGCTTGCACTTAACAGCTTTGGCTAATAAAATTCAACCTGCCTTCGCACATTTGTCTTGCTGGATAAAAACCACATAATACACTTGATTGTAGCAAGCCTATTTGTCAGGGGGTTTCCCTCTTTGAAGGCTCTTAATTTGCCCAGTGTAGCTTGTTCTTTAATGACCTCGATATGGGTGTTAATTTGTTTGTTTTCTTTTTGAACTGTTCCCCCAGAAAGCAGATGGCCTGCCAGTACACCTGAAACGAGGAGTGCCAGATAAGCTGCTTTACCGGACCACGATGGCTCTAACAATAGGCGGGACTATCTACTGTCTGATAGCACTGTACATGGCTTCACAACCGAGACACCAAAAATAAATGAACCTCAACTGACAGGACTCGCAACACTTCTCTGAAGGACCTCCTGCATGCATCTCTTTGCACTTAATTGTGGTCACATAGGGTTCATTGTTCAGATTAAATTTCTTGGAGAAAATGTTTTTAAATCAGTTGCCTTATGTATTGTAAAAAACAATATAAACAGACAAATACATGATTTTAACATATGGTTGTAGCTTTTCTTGTCGTGTGGGAATGTATGAAGAGTTGCAGAAAGTTAAGCTTTTCCTTCTGTCCCTCCCCCAGCTTAAACAATGTTAGAGAGAGGACAGAACAAATACTTTGTGGGCTATGAACCACATTCCTTAGTGGAAGGAAGCTGCTAGTTTCCAAAACACTAAAAGCAAATAATTGAATTATTATAGCATATTGGGCACCTTTTTCTCTCATGTACAGCTTATTTTACACAAGCAGCTGGCAGTGGAACTTTTCCAAATTCTGGTATATTATTAAATAATTGTGTCTCTGCTTGTAGAACAAAGGGGTTGTCTCCTTGGAGCACTTTAAGTGGATTTATTCTGTAACTTTAGCATCACTATATGCAGCAGAGTGCACCAGTATTGTAGCATCAATTATACTGGTTTTTAACCTTTCATTTGTCAAACTATTATTGTGCAATAAAGACAACTACATGCATACCAAAACAGACAAATGTTGAAAGTTTCAGACCACTTCAGCTGACCTGGTAGGGAAATAAACATATTGGTACGTTTTTAAATTCAACTTGTTGATCTCAAACCAGACAACAGATTCAGCTACCTTCGTGTCATCTTTTTGAGGTGGTAAGTACCTTAAAACCCTCTCCGATGTCATTGTGTATTTAACTATAATCTTTGCTGAAATAGGTCAGTCATAACTCAGCTGTTTATTATTTTCAGTGCCCACACACAGCTATTTATATACCCACATACACACACATTTCCTTTGCTGTGTGGGTGGAAGAGGGACAAGTCAATAAAACCCATTATGGACTGCAAGTTTCATACAGGTCTTTGCAAAAAGTATTGTATGATTGGATAGATCCTCTTCTGTCCCTCAACATCAATTATTCACTCTTGGTCACCCAGGCTGGATAGGCGTGGATTTACTGACCTCTGTAAAGACCCTGTCTCCCAGAACTGTGTATAAACAACATTAAATGTAAATAAGGAAACTTGATGATAAAAGAACCTAAAACTTGCATTTTTTTCAACATTTTATTAAAAACATTCTGATTTTTTTCCTGTCAAGTTACATCAAAGCCTTATTACTGTTCCATAGGAAAGAAAATAGCTGCTTGTACTGTGATCTCAGGTTTTAGTCAGTGTGAGTGTTTTAGGATGAGAGAGATTCGAGTGACTGAAAAATATTGTGTAATGTCAGTAAAAATCAAAGAGTAGCAGAGAATAACTGAATTCTACAGGAATTGATGGCTGTTTTGCCTCTGCTGATAAAATATTTTATCCTCAGTAGTTCAT
The DNA here is from genome assembly GCA_013396755.1 of Sclerurus mexicanus. Lineage (NCBI taxonomy): Eukaryota > Metazoa > Chordata > Aves > Passeriformes > Furnariidae > Sclerurus > Sclerurus mexicanus. The sequence continues at coordinate 912,508 of VWZF01003565.1, read as the reverse complement.
GCTTCCATGGCACTAAGAATCTTGTGCTGTCGCCCTTCCCTACGTACCATCTATTAAGCACTACCTACAAGAATTTTCTAATAAAGGATACTTTGCATAAAAACTTGACAGATTTTCATGAAGATGAGTTTTGCTCAGAGTGTTTCCATGCTCTTAGTTTTTTTAATTGGGTTTTGGTTTTTATGGGGAGGGAGGGATTGGGGATTTTTGTTTGTTTGGTTTAGTATTTTTTGGGGGGGTTGTCTTAAAACAACCATTTTTAAACTTCATAAAGAAAATAACAGCTTTCTTCTTGTTGCTAAAGCAGACGTGGATAAAGTAATTAAGCTGTTATCCCATTGCTTGTTAGCTAGTGGGAATACCCTTCAAGTACTTTTGGAAAGACTTATCACTCAGGTTCAGCTTGCCTAAAGAAACTCAGCTAGGAGATTGGGTTCATGTTTTGCTATAGAGGTCGTGGCTGAAGCTGTGGGTATCAGCATTGTCTTCCTATTGCCCTGGGCCTAGCTTTTTCCAGCTGTCAGCTGGTAAAAACATATGTGCTAAAGGGAAAAAAACACCACCATCAGATTTTGCAAATAAACAGAGACTACCTAATACATTGCTTTTGTTTCCTCTCCAGTGTTTGGAGTTTGAAAAACTATTTTCACTTTGCCCTTCTCACGAAAGCTGACCCCACTGAAGTAGGATGAGAATGCTGCTTCTGGTGGTCAGATTCACATCCCTGGTTCACTTGGGGGTTAAAGAACAAAGAGGATTGTCTGCAGCCAGTGATACAGCTCCAGTTCTGAAAGAGGAGACTGCATTTCTGTATTCTGACAGCAAAGTGTTCTGAAAAACAGGAAGTCTTGCAGGCTGGAACCAGGAGGTTAAGCTGTCACAGCAAAATCGCCCCTTGTCTCAATTACTTTTGAGATCATCGTAAAGAAATTACAACATGGCAAATGCTTTTTCTTCCCAGAAAAAAATAATTCAGTTAAATATCTATTTTAAAATATTTCTGATGCTGGACTTCTGTAAGAATTCAAGATGGTTTGTTTTGAATTATTTGAACTAGGGAGACCTTGTCATCATCTTAAGCCTTCAACAACACCATCGCCTTTCCAAGTAGTTTGACCTTGGCCTGATGTGAAGTAAGGTCTTCAGTAAGGAGAATTAGGGCTGACTTGTAGCATCAAGAAGCTTACTTAAATATTTTGAGCTGTCATTCCCAGAAGTAAGAATGTGATAGGTACTACAACTCTATTATGTGTGTTATGTTCTGCTTGTTCTCTCCGTTTTGTCTTAGAATATGCACAGCCTACCAGCACTGAGAACAGGAAGAAAAATGCATTTTAAATGATAGCTTATACTGTAGTGTTGTTTTGTTTTTTTTAATGTACAAGAGAGAATAAATTATAATAAGCCCTCATGCCCCAAGATACTGGATATGAAAAGGAAAGCAGCTGAGATTTACAGTACTCTGGAACAAAATTATCTCATGGATAATCATCCATCCCCCATGGCATTATCTTATTGTTGAGAGACAGTGGTTTTCCTTCTTAAATGATTTCTCTGGCAACCTGGATTCAATAGTTATGTCTTTGTAATGTTTTTTAAATAAGATTTTCCCCCCGTATTTTTATGTGGGAGTAGTAGAATAAATGCATTTGAGAAGACATTGGTAGTATGCACATATGTCTTTCAGCTGCTTTAAAAATAAAAGTATTTTAGGATTTCTCCACAGTGTTTCAGAATGACCATACAGTCTCAACAGGCTTTTGCCTTAACATTTTAAATTGTCAATAAACTATTTCAATACTAGGACTGACTGACCTTGCCTTAAAGTAAAGCTGTCAAATTAAAAGGAACTGAGGAATAAAAGCAAGAGAAACTAGAAAATTTGGACAAAATCTTACACAGCTAAAAAAGTAAAAATGAATGTTTAAGAACTGCTTCCTTGCACATATGGACATAGTACTTAGCTCAGTTTGTTAGAGCATGGTGCTAATAATGCCAAGGTCATGTGTTTGATCCCTGTACAGGCCATTCACTTAAGAGTTGACTCGATCCATGTGGGTCTCTTCCAACTCAGAATATTCTGTAACTTGTGCCTAATACTTGCTCTGTCTTTATTCTTCTTCCTCCCTTCCAAGAGGCTTTAGAAGAGTTACAGATCAGGCTTTTTCTGTGACTCCTATCACAAACCATTACCCCTGCAGATCTTAAAGTTTGAAAAATCCAGATGCTTTTACACAAAGATTAAAAAATGCATGTATTGGGTAAGTTACATGTAAAATCACGCTAAACTGTTCTAAAAAAGTTACAAGACACCTGCATTTTCTGACAGTATATTAATTTTTTCCCCTCTCCAGCCCTTCACCTCAGTGAAGAGTTTCACAAGAAAGGCAAAAGTTGATCTGTTTTAAAATGGACAGTGGGAAGAACTCACCTGTAATCTAAACATTAATTTTATGCAATAGGTATGATAAACAACCTTTTAAGCATTTGGCATATTCAGTACTAATTGCATCTTCATTTATAAAATATTATTAATTTGAAACAATTCCAGTTAGCTGCAGTACAAGTGAGGCACAGATTGCTAAGAAATAGAAGCATATTTGCTGTGAAAGGGAGTGCAAGCATCCCTGTGGATCTGGAAACAGAGATAACCTGTCAAGCATCACTGTGGCATCTCACTAACATCAGAGCTTATCTCCTGGTGCTTCTCATGCAGTTCCAGACTGCTTTTGGGTATGGCAGTAGACAGAAGAAAACAATTTTTTATACATTAATTATCTTAAAATACAAGAAAATTAAATTTAAGGGTTTGTTTCCTCACATACAGAACACCCAGTCTGTTGCAGGCAGCCCTTATCTATGCTACAAGAAAGTAGTCATCATTCTCCAGCTCCAGAGAGACATGATACTCCATGATAAAACATTTTTCTAAATTATTTTCCCAGTGGATCCAGTGCTGCAAAACTAGGGAGGTGGGAGAGAGGGGGAAGTACTCTTCCTCACTTCACATCAGCTGCATACCACTGTCGCTTCCCCCCCTTCCTCACTTCCACATTTTTATTCTGAAGACCATGAGATTTTTTCTAGTTTACTTCCTTTTTTCCTACTGCATTTCTTAAATATTCTGTGCCACAAAAGGAATCAAATTGTTTCTAAGTGCTTCAAGAGAACTTCTGAAATATTCATAACAGACGGTATATATTTGTCACATGTATTTTTTTCTCTCCAAGTTGGAACAAGTCCTTGAAGTCTCCTTTGTCAAGTACATGATCCTGTCAACCCAGTGAAGCCCTTACTACAGTGAGAAGCCTTTGAAGAAGCTGTTCTACACATGTGCAAACAAAGGGGCATCAAATGACTTGCTGCTTACAGGCACCAGATGATATTTCAAAGAAATATAGGAAATACTCCTTTCCTGCAACATTCTTACATGTAACCCATGTTACCTCAAATGTGTATTGTACCCATTCTTATATCTTCCTTACAATTGTCACACACAGTAATTTTACTATTAAGTGATTTATCTGTTTATGGTGTAGTATAACCTCAAGCATCTTGGACACCTTTCTGATTTCATCACAGACCTAATTTTGACACCCCAAACCAGAAATGTAGGCATTAATTATAATTCATATTTGTTACAAAACTTTAACTTAAGTCATAGAGACAGCTGACAACAACCATAGCAGAGTTCAATACAACCTGTCACTGCAAACCAGATGTTCTTCCAACTACATGAAGCCATCCTTACCAGTTTGAATGGTTCTTGTCACGTGTGAGGAAAATCATCTGTGTAATCTTTAGCTGCTTACCTACCCAAGAGAAGACTGAACATTGTCTAATCCACAACACTGCATAAATGCAAATTGTGTCTTTAAAAGCATAACAGCACTTCTTTTGAAGGAAGTAAGGAGAACATGTTCGTTGGAGCAGAGAGGTCCTAAGTGTCAATTCCACCAACTTGATCCTGACTTGTAGTCAAGAGAGCAAGACTAATGAAATGCAGGTTTTCTGGCATAAAGATCAAGTGCTCCTTATTAAAGCTTATTCTTGTATAAGCCTAAGGAAAATTTATTAGTCTTCTAATTGGAACTGATTAAGCAACTCTGCTCCTATGCAAAACAGAAAACACACTTCATCATACTCAGCAGCATAACTCTGCAGAATTAACAGCAAGCAAGACTTTAGGCTCTCACAAAACAACAGCAGCAGCAGCCTATGTTCCAGTCAAGCTTTTCCTGCCACTCTTCCTGGGAGCTGGAAGCAACATGTAATCATGCACCTATACACAGTAAGATTTTTCTTGCTTCTAGTCCAAGGGAGATTGGGTGGCCATAGAGTAACCAACTTGTTTCCACAACACCCATTCCTTTCTTTGGGGATGCAACCAAACAGATAGATTCTGCAATTTTCTCCAAAACTGTAGTGCCTCACATGGCTGACAGGCCTAAGGAAGGGAAGACTGTCATGAATATCTGGCTGGTCAACAGCAGGCCCATCTGCCATGGCTGGCACTTAGGTAGAAGTAAGAAAAAGAGAAGGTGATACTCGCCATCTGTGGAAACAAAGCCATCAGGACCACATGAACCATCAAATGCCAGCAGGTCTGCTAGGAACACAACACCCCTTATGACTGTGTGTCAGATGGTTATTCCATATGTGTATGTGTGTATTGGCTATTTCAACTCCTAAGTTTTGGGTTCCATGTTTCCAAAATTCAGCAACTTTCACCAGCTAGATGACAATCTCTTGTGCACACTTGTATATGCCCCTTAGTTCTTACATACTGTAAACTCAAATGACCATGTATTTCATCAGGATAACTGTCCTGTGTTTATCTTTTAATGTCTTTAAATTTTAACTGTCTGCATAAGAGTCTTCAAATTCTCAACCAAGCCTAAACTACACTTTTAGTTGTCATTGCTTTCATTAGGTATTTCTGCTAAGCATTTGCTGGACACAGCTACAGTATCTTATCTTGTATTAACAGTTCTGATCCTGATAACTGAACCTGAAAGTTGCTCAATTTAGTGCACAAATGAGCAATGATATGCTTTATTTCTCAAGACTAACAGATGCATATACATACATAATGCCTGCAGGTATAACTCTGGTTTTCAGTTGCACTTCAGGAAAAATGTATTTCCAGAAGCAACAACACATAAGCAAATGGAATCTAGTATCTTTAACAACCTTTCTGCCTCATTTGCAGCCCCAGCTTGAAGAAATCAAAATTATGTGAAACCCAGTAAAAACTGTCTTCACAAGGCAAAAAAAAAAGGCACCTTTTTATGTAACATTTTTTAATCTATTTTAAATCCACTCTAGACAACTTATAGTTTAATTATTACTGCACTGTCAGTCTTTGAATTTCAGTACATATTAGGCAAAAATGCGCTAAAAATGCACTGCTACCTGTTTTTCTCATTAAATAGTTGTTTCAGTTTTATGCTGTGAGGAGATGCACGATGGCTCTCCTTGAGCTGCAAATGCTCTAGTCTCCAGCTCTGCTTGTGAAAGGTTTCAAACAACTGTTTTTCTATTCATGCATTTTTGCATTGAAAAATTACAAAGATCCTATAAGCTATCATTTTTAGAGTCAGATTTGCGAGTACACAGAGCGTTAGGCCAGAACTACAAAAGCCCTGCCAAGTTGCCATACACTGGACAAATCCTCTCTCCTGGGGCTGAATCAGAACAAGTCTTGTTTCTGGCAAGGAATAAACTCATTTTTAGGTTGTCTTTCCATGCTCTTCACCATATTATCAGCAGAATTTATAGGTTGCATAGCAACCTACCCAAGTTTAATTCTTACTAGCAAAATCCAGACTGAAGTGGAAACAGTAGAAATCAAATTAAAAGGTCCTTTATGTTTCTGTTACAATCATTTGTTACACAAACATTCAAGGTTAGGGTGAGGAGCAACCGAAAAAGCCATGAAAACAAAACACCCAGCAGAGTTTCTGTCCATTTTCACAGATTTTGACAGGAAATCTCTACAGATTTTTCCCCTCTCAAGATTCCTTTCATCCCCATCAGAAAAATCAAGCAGCAGAGAGCAATTTCTTTCCTAGGAAGCTGTAATAGGTCACATCTCTGCAACTGCAGACACAGTACTGGTGCAAGACATCAGAGAAAGTGCTAGCTGTGAATTTATGCCAGTATATGTGACCCATTGTGATGCTCTTTTTGGACAGAAAAGTTACCAGGTTACAAATTATAGACCAAACTACAGAGCAATTACAATAAAATTGTCCTTTTACCATCCAAACTATCCCACATAAATTCATGTTATCATACCACGTTGGTGATACAAATATATTTCAAATGTTTCAGATGTCTGCAGACGCAACATAGCCTAGAGGCTGCAAGATAACATGGCTGGGTTTTAGATTTCTCCCTTATTTCCTGTGATGAGACCAGGCATTTAATAAAAACACTGCTTATATATGGTAAACTCACAGTCTACCACAAAACAAACACTGTTACAATGATCAGAAGTTTGTGTTAGGTTTTTTCACTTGTTTGTTTTAATATAAAAATAGTTACAGGATTTTTTCACTGAGCACCAAATATTTTATAGACCTAAGATACTGATTTGACTCTCCCTATAAGAAGAACCTGGTGCTATCACCTTATTCTAGTTTGTTTTATTTTTCAGACTTTATTTTCCCTGTTGGAGTAAAAATAGAGTATAAGAGTAGTATAAAAAAAATAAAAATCTGTAAGTGCTTAAGAGTGCAGAAGGATCAAGAACTAGTCTTGTACAATTAAGATTGAAAGTTCCTCATGGTTATTTTATAATATATTTCATATAGTTCATAATATATTTCATAATGTATTTCTACAGATACAAAGATCTTTGAATCTTTAGTGTTATATTTTGCATATAATACCATTTACAGTTTGATTTTTATCTAAGTCTTTTTGATTTACTGATAGCACTCATTACAATACACTCAACTGTCACTGAAGACAAATATTACATTCCTTGTGAATCTTGGCTGGAGTTTCACCCAAGTTACGTATGAAAGAGGGTATTTGCTGTAATTTTTCTTGCAACAAAGAGCAATTTATTATCAGACACACTGGAATAAATCTGAAGCATAATAAATTTCTTAGATTTACTCTGAAACCACCTCTATCTCATACAAAGTCAGTTGTCTGTTATAAGATACAGGAGCATTTTTAAATCATGACAGCACTAACAATAATAAGCAACTTCACAGTTGTGTTTGCGGTGAGCAGCTGTGTTCTGTGAGCCAAAAGAGACCATCAGATGTGGCAGCTTGAATGGCCATGGAGCATCATTGTATCACCATAAATTTTGTTTTTGTAGGATTTAGAAGAAGCCAGAGTATTAATTGCAACAGCTCCATTTTTAGTATAGACAAATGCAAAATGGTCCTTTATTTCAAGCTATTTGTATCATTTTGGTTACAAATCTAATGTGATTTACTCTAGTAATCCTTAATTAATAGCATTTTTTAAGAAATAATATATTAATTTCAATACTGTAATAAAAGGCTTGAAACCTATTTCATATCTTGAACAAAATGAACAGAGGGATAAAAAAAAAAGAGACATGGTTCTCAGTCATTTTATCTGCTGCAACTATCATATCTGCTCAAAGTAAATTAAGGATAATGACATTTTAATTCAGTGGCCAGCTAGGCATCAGAAAATTCTGGGATATTTCTATTTCAAGCTGATCTTAAAGCAGTCCATTCAATTTGAAACAAAATGTACTGATCTCAGGTAATTTAACCTCGAGAAGTTGTCAACTTTAAAACAAAATGAAAGCACATAATATTTCTGAACCTTTAAATAACACTCCACCTCCTCTCACCAAACAAACAACAACAAAAAAACCCCAACCCCCATGAAACAAAAAAACAACCAAACAAACAAAACGAAGGAGCCAAAAAAGCCCCAGACCCACACTAGAATTTCTGGGGAAAAGCCATCACGCAGAAACACATGCAGTATTTCCTTACGGGTTTCTTCCTCCTTGTGCAGATGCAACTATTCACTGAATTTAAGCAAAACTTCAGTATCATTTAGTTTCCAGAGAAAATGACTCCCTTAACAGAAGGTTTGTAAGAAAACAGAATAAATTCATCTGGCCCCTAGTTTAAGTGGCTTGATGGTGTTTTAGAAAGCGTATTTACCCTTCACAGGGCTAAATTATGAGAGTGCATGCCCTAAAAGAGAGCGTATAAAGCAGAAAAAGTAGGAAATCAGGACAGAGATTAATATTTAGGCTAATTTAGCATAATGAAAACTGGAAGAAAAGTACAGACGAAAAAACTGAATGTGGTTTTACAGTGCGCTGTTACACACTTTAACAAAACTAGACTAGTATATATAACCCAAAACCCAGACTCTGCTTCATAAAGGAAATACTGAAAATAGCACCCAAAGAACAGAAATTATAAATTATGATGCTGAATTTCTCTGCAATGTTTCCCTAGAACATCCAAACTACTATGCAAAGTCATCATTCAAATAGTTTTCTTTCTTATTGTTCTATTACAGCAAATTACATTTACAGTGAAGATATTGGTCTAGGAGTGGACAGCAGAAGGCAGACCTTCCATTACAGACTATTAGGAGTTCTGCATGAGCAGAAGTTTATTTCTCTCAGAAGGCCATGAGAGTAGTCAGATATCTCGGTGAAGAGGGTTATTTGCTTACAAGTGTTTCTCAGATGAGCATATGCTAAGACTATAGACATCAAGATGAAGAGGTCTGGGGATGAACACTTCAAGGTGACTTGACTTCTACTATTTAGTGGAACTTTGATGATGCAGTACACTCAAGAGTTTAATAACACAACATAAAGCAATATTTTCTGTCTGGTTCTTAAGACAATTATTAATTAAAGTGACTATACTGCTTCTTCTAGCTAGAATGATTTGAAAATAGCTTCTGATTCACTGACCTCTCTTAATAGCTGTTAAACCCTAGCTATTGAATTTGGATATTGCGATGTTTCATATAAATATGTTTTACTTTTCCTTGACAATAACCTGTCTTTCTCCATCCCCAAACTATAGAAAACTTTAGATAATTGTATTTTCAAAATATCTTCATTTGAATCTAATAAATATCCACTATTAAGGCAACCTAAGATTATGCCAAGATTGATTACCACTTTGAAAGGAACATATGACTTCAGAAAAAAACATTTCTGAGCACCCAAAGATGACATGAGGCATTAAAAATGGACAGAAGTAAGTCTGCTTTATACAGGAATGTATGAAAGGGAAACAAGAAAGGCTAGTGAAATTGAATATTCTCCTTGACTTTCTTCCATTCAAATATTCTCACTGTTGTAATAGGAGCTTTGCTAAGAATCTGTAATATTTTATTTTACTATGAGCGCTATCAACATCTCTGACCAACTCAGTCAATGGTCCCAGTGAAGGACTATGTCCTCTCTTAGAGTACTGAACATTTTCAGCTTAGCTTCACACAGGGAACAGTGAGTATCCAACACTTGACAGGGTTACAGCATGGTGGCCATCACCATTACTTTGCCCAAGTAATCTTGGGACCTTGGGAATTTATCTTGTTTGAAAAACATCAGGGGTAGGAGAGGAAATAAGCTCAGTGCCTGTTTTGAACATGCAGAATGCAAAAGTTAGGGACCCTCTGAAGGACACAGATCTGTGAGCAACTTGATCTTCAAACTATAAGAATTGATAAAAAAGGCTTTGATCTTCAACCTACAGGAATGGATTTGTTTTAACCACAGTTGTATGTGTCGATGGTGATTACCTGTCTCAGGAACTCACTGTGCCCAGTGGTGTGTTTTCCCAGGACTGTTCTTGTGTCAAAATCAAATCCATGTTACGTATTTGTATAAATCTCTATTAAGTAACCACTTAGGAGTGGAAATTTCCAGATGAAAATGAGAAGACACTCTACATTCATGGGCAGAAGGACACAGGTAAGACTAAAGACAAGCTACTCTCTGTGCAGTAGAGCTATTAATGCCTGCTCTTCTATGGCAGTCACACTTCATCTGTCAAACTTGTTCCCTTTCCTTCAAGGTAACATTTGTCCTGGGTCCTCTTTAATATTTTCATCAAGTAATAGACAACATACAAATAAACTGGAGCTACCGTCTGACAGATAAGATTACAGGTGGCAAGTTAACTCCAACAAATCACAAACAGCAGTTGAATTCTGCTGTTTTTTCTGACACTGAGGACACAAATCTCTCAGCTTTCTACTCTATCAAGGCATCAGTTTTAAGAAGTTCTCAGAAATTTAATTTTCTATAATTTGAAGATCAACAAACAGGTTTAAATCATTATCAATGAGGGACCAAGAGATGGACAGTAGATTAAATCACATCTTGCATAACTGACCTCCATGTTGCAATAAACTTTAGTCCTTGATAAGTAAAACAGAGCTGAAGAGAAGCCCTTCAGCCTAAGCAAAGGAGAATGATGGCAGAGCATCAAGACACTAATACCCTGTAGAAGTGAAAGTATAACTTGTGATGGCCCATAGGATGCAAACACCATGGCCAAGTTGGTTTGAGATCATGACTGTCCTCTTTGGGGTGTTCTGACTGCATTATGTCAGAGGTACCATATCAGTACCCTCATCTGTCAGAATACTCTAATTCAGCTGTATCTGCCACCAGGCACAGCAGTACTACAAGGTCTAAATTCTCTTTTTAAAATGAGGCATTGTAGCCAATCTGAAATTCTATACTGTAGTGTAAATGTGCATTTCTGATAACAATATCAATTATATATCTGGAAAAAAAACCCCACACACCAAAAAAAACCCAAACAAAACCCCCACAAACCTGAAAATTAGTATTTGCCCAAGGTAAATATGAATATATTAAATATGAATAAATATGAGCATTAAAAGGAAGGAAGAAATTATCTTTGCACTAAATTCCTTGCTGTTGAGCCTCATAGTTGTAGGCAAAAGTGCAAGGAGGTACACAATTCACTGAGGCATGTAGCAATTTAGTGGCAGACAACTGCCAGAACATTGGAATACCCTACTCGCTGTATGCTACTACATCTGGAGTAGTCATCAGCAACCAATATGGAAAATAGCCATGCTGCACTAAAATGCTGTTTAACTAGCCACTTAATCAGGACAACTGATATCAACAAACACTCCAAACTGCATCCAAATTTGTGGGTCATCAAAGAGTACTTGTGCTCAATAAAATAATAAAAAGATTTAGCAAGTTGCCATCATGCCTTAGGCATATCTTCTCCACAGAGTATTTACCATGTGTCATGCTGCATTATTCCCTAGCAACATAAACCATTATTATTAGTATCCTAAGACTCAAGGTTATTAGTGAGCTATGAACTCCTAATACTCAAAAAATAAAAACCTCTAATAATTTTTTTGCTCTCATTCGCCAGCTGGTGTTTTAATCATGATATGTTGTCTCATTAAAAGTCATTACATTAATTTTATGTATGACTAGACTCCACAGAGCCTGTTGCACACTGCTGTTAAAAAAAGACAAACCAAAACAACCAAAAAAACAAGCAAACAAACAAACAAACAAGAAAAAAAATAGCAACCCCCCCACCAAACACAACAACAACAACAACAAACAACAAAGGGTCATCTTCCTATAGTCCCTCTGATTGCTTTTGGGTTTAAGCCTTTTTTGAAGAAAGGTTAAAAAGTAATAGCTGCACATATTTTCTCCTAAGATAGAAACAAAGCCTGTGAAAACAAAAGTCTAAGCAACTAAAGCAACTAAAGTAGGATGTGTTCTGAAACTGGCTTTCTGCAGTTGCAGGAGGAATGCAGGCAGACTGCCTCAGTTTTAGCTTTAGCCACCAGGCTTTGAGCTCCCAGCTCAGTAAGGCATTTTTGCCCCATTGCCCCAACACATCAGTGTGTCAGCTTTATTCTCAGAAATGCTTCATGCCCATCTGGTATTTACTATGCTGGACCTACACATCCACTAAGAAGTTTTTAGAAGTTCATGAATTAAAAAAAAAGTAAAAGCATTGTAGAATAAAATCCTGCAGTTGCCGGAAAAACCGTCTGCTCCACAAGCACAATAGGGTAAAGGGTAAAGGGTTGTGCTCTGCATTTTATTGGGTTGGCTACAACATGGAGGGACTGGGAATTGAGACTGGGAAGGCTTTCTGTCACTTCCCTTCCTGTTCATCAGCCTTCAAAATGAAACATCATGGCTTCCTCCCAAAACTCTGAACAGCAGTATGAGGTAAATAAGTGTGCCTCGAGCCTCAGGTCAAGCAGACAAAGAATGTAACCTCAATTCACCCCATCTGAGAAGCGCTTTGCCTTGAGAGATCGGTGAGTGCATGATGAGTCTCAGTCCTGCTATCGTGCTGCCTGGGCATTGCGACAAGGTGGGACAGTAGCTGGCAGACTGGTATATGGCCAGGCCCATAAATTCACACAAAGTCCCAGTTGTTGGCATAGGTCAAATAGCTGGAATACTACATCACAGTACTGCCAGATCCCTGCCAATACAATGTCACCAAACTGTACAGATGGTATTTGTTTGCATATAGAGACATCCTGAATCTTATCAGCCTGAACTACAGCATTTCTCATTACCAAGTCTTCCTCTCCACTCCTGATGTGGAGTTGCATTTTGTCTTCTTGAAGCAGCAAAAGTATTCACTGACTAATATTTCTTTGGTTTTGCAGTTTTCTTTCAGAGGCTCAAATTCACAGTGCCCACAGACTACGGTTCATTGTCAAAGCCTCAACACAAATTACAGGATTATAAATTCCTTTGCAAATAGAGAATGCTATCCCTTGGGACCTGAGGAGTTCCTAGGGCCAGGACAAGGAGATGGTCTCCATGCAATTCAGACTAATTGTATGTTTGCAAGAAACCTGAAAAAGAAGCTTCTGGCTCAGTCTCCACACCAGTCTCATCTTCATGTCCCTCCTTTCTGTCACTGAGCCTTAAACAGAAATTTTCCAGGGCTGTCTCTAAATTAACTCTCTAGTCAACCTCCTATTCAGCTCACAGCAGCAACTTTCCAATTAGCAGCTCTTCTTTCACTGTAGTCTACACCCAAAGATTCATTATTCTAAATTTACCTACAAATTGAACATCCCTCTTTCCATCTGTAATCAGGCCAGGTACTAACATGTTCTAAATCCTTCCTCATCTGATTATATTACTGCTCATTAATTTTCTTCTTTATTGTTGTTATTATTCCAGCTTCACAGTACTTGATTGATGCTGACTATTGACACAAACAACTTCAGCTATACAACTTAACCCCTGTATCTCTAGTCTTTAGTATCAGAAAAATAGGCACATTTATATTTGCAAAGCTTAATCCTATTCATAAAAGTGTACCGCTAGATACATCTGCAGAGAAGATTGTATAAACATTTACAGTCAAATTTCAGTTTTTAATTACTTTTTGATCCTTATTTTTGTAGCTGGAACATGACAATTTTCTGAGGCTGCATTTAAGAACATGAGCACTAAATATTTTAGACAAGAACTAAAGACAAGAACAGAAAACACACCTTCTCCTAACAGGAGAATATTGAAATGACAAAAATAAAACCCCAAAGTTCAAAAGTATTCCAGCATGAAATATGGTTTGAAATATGGAAAGAGACAGGCACCCATCATACTAAATCTTTTGACTATATGATGAAAATTAGTTTAAATTTATGAAACAAAGTTAAAGAAACTCTACCCCAAAACATAAGAAACAGTCATATCCAAGATTGACAGAATTTAGACCTGCAGCCAACCTGGCTTCCTCTTTCTTAGACCACTTTTTTTTTTTTTTTAATGTTTTGAGACACTTTGCCCACCCCTTTTGTGAACAGTTTGTAACTCCCCTCCCAGCCCCTCACTTCTCCTGTTTCTGCACCAGAGCCCTGTGTGAGCAGAGGCACATGGGCATAGCCAGAACTTTCATGTCCTGCAACTACACTGGTTTTGAAGACATTTTTTCTTTGTGGCGTCTCCATATTACCCTTGCTATATAACAGGGTATGTAAATACCCCTGTACAAATGTATGCAAAGAGCAAGGGTGTAAAAAAAATCCAGATGTAGTGATGAAATGCAGATACCACAGTGATTCTTCCAGTTAACACCAGACTGTGGCTCTACTTTACCTCACCAAGCATTTTTCTCTCCATCATACAGTAAGATCTGAATTTTGTATCTAGGTCTGGTGTTCAGTGAAGTGTTATCTGCAGGTTACTCAGAATGTCACTTCATGAACCAGAGCATGGGTCCCTGCTGTGTTCCTTGCCCAGCTGCCCCTGGACTAGAGCATCTGGCCACTTGCAAAAGGAAATCAAACTGAGAGCTTTCAGGCTGTGATAATTCAATCTCCCCTGCCCAGAAGATGATGACAGCAAGCAGGAAGACACTCTTTGTCCATGTACCATTCTCAAAGGCATCAAAAACCCTTTATGAAGGTATAAGTTTTCTTTCTGAAAGCTAAACAACACTGAGAACCAACACTGTAACACTGAGGTTTCCTTGGGCTGATAGTTTTAAATACTGTTTCCTTCAGTTTTCATGGACATCAAATTGAACACTTCTTTAGGCTTTCAGTGAAATATCATTATTTTATCTGCCTTAAAATGCTTCTTCCAGTTGTCATACTAAAGATTTTCAGTTCTTACACTCTGAACCACCGTATAATCTATTACAGCTTTTATCTTCCCACTTAACCATGTCAGGAGCAATCTACAGATATCCTTATCCTTCCCTTCCTAACACCATAATCTCCTGATCGTTAATCAAAAAGAGAGAGAAAGATTTGCAAAGCTGTGCTGTGCCTCCTGTTCAACACTAGCAGTTGCCAAGTCACTTGACAAAATTATTAAGCGGTCAAGCTTTTCTGCTTTATGTGATGTTTTCTTTCAGTTGGGCTCCCTCCCTTAGCCTTCATCTGTTGCTTCATTATGCATCGTACATTTCCTCATTTACTGGATTAGATTTATAGTTATTACTCCTTTATTACTCCTTGGCATATCTTGCAACACCTTACCTCAGTGCCACATTTGTGACTGGCATATGATGCTTTGTGGTACTATACCAAAGTAATGTAAATGATACTTTTCCCAACAGTTTCTAAAATTCCTTTTGGTTTTGTAAATGAGAACAGATTAGAGGAAGTCCAGTTATACCAGATGAGACACATGGATGAAGCAACCTTATTTAGCATTGAAGTGAGCCCTGCTCAGAGAACAAAGGTACACTGCTTGATATCCAGAAGTTGCTTCCAGTACACAGTTTTCTGTGACTATAATTCCAAACTTACTTTTCCCTTGGATCATTCTCCTATTTTAATACTGAGTCTTTCTTCTGCCGTAGGCAAAAAGTTTTTCTCAATAAGAGTATGTCCCACATGTTGTTGAAGGACTACACTCACAACACAGCATTTCAGGTTCAAATCCCCTTCCTGTAACCTCAACCTGTACTCTCACACTCCAGAGAAATGCCTGAAGTACCTTCCAGAGACTACTCAGTCACTTGCTTTCAATTTCTTTCAAAGTGCTTTCATTTTGAATACAGTACACAGCAGGAGCTAAGATGGAGGTCTACCTTCTCCCAGGTGAGTGCTCTCACTATCAAACTGTGCATCGTGTTTTCAGCCTGTCTGCTCTTCATCCACTTCTAGAGGAATACTCAACTATTTCAGTGTGGTATGTAATAGGTTGCAGGGAAAGAGATTGTGATGTCACCTTTTCTTTGTTTTTTTATCACAAATTACCAAAACTGCTTCATTTGAATGGTGCATGCACACAGGCTACAGTCTCTGCCTAAAGGGAAAAAATAAGTCAAGACTAACAAATCCTTCCCTTCCCTGTCTTCCTCCTAAGTTTACAGATGAAGCCAACACTTGTTTTCACAGTGCCGGCAGAGTACACGCTGATCATTTCTCTTGCATGGTTCTAAGCCAGTGAAACAACACCAATAGCTACTTTTAAACCTCATTAATGCACAAAGAATAACACTTGGGTTATTTGTCACTTAAAAATTAGCCATAAAGAATAACTTCAGCATCCAAACAGGAAAGGCTGCCACTCCTTTAGAAAAGCCACCATTTTTCCATCTACCAGAACATGCCACATAGAAATAGCAATTGTGCGGCAGTCGAGGGGAATGCTCCCCCTCGTCCCCACTCCTCCATGCAGTCTCCAAAATGCCCCAGGAAGGAGACACACAGAGACCACCAGAGAGGAGAAGCAGAGAGAGAGTTTATTCACATGGTCAGAGGTATTTAAGGGTTTTACAACCAATGGGGAAAGGGTTAACTAAGGGCCAATAAGGGGATTTCATATAGCCTTCCAAGGACGAATTCTTGCATACTAAGTTAGGGAGATAAGGATTCTCCCAAGGGGTTTTGGGAAGAAGAAAGGTGATTCAGGGTAAAAAGACAACAATTCCATTTTAACAACACAGTAAAAATCTGTTTTTAAGGCATTTTAGCTTACTTCTTCATTTTCTTCACAAAGCCATTTCTGGCATGACTTCTTCCATTCCTGATACTGTAAGTCCACTCCCACATCTCGTCCTTTTTTATTTTCTAAAACTGTATATGCTTTTATTGTTTGGAAACTTTTAGCACAACTGAACAGATTGGACCAGGTTTAGCCAAATGTTTTGTCTAGAGAGCATTACCCAATTTAGAATTGGAGGAGGAGATGTGGCAGGGACTTTGGACAATGGGCTTTTCTGATTGGTTGGTGTTATGCTGCACATGAGAAGCAGGAAAGATGATGCTGACGGGGGATTGCTTCCTGCTGCTGGTGCNTTTCGCTTGGCTCAGAGCTGCGTGTGATGTTTTGAGCTTGGTCTGCAAAGCTGCTACTTTCTGGTTCTGTGCTTTCTGGCTGTGTGTTGCTTCCAGGGAGCGCCCCGCCTCCCTATGGCACACTGTGCATAGAGCTGTCTCCCCAGGCACCGTTTTTGTCTCTCATCTCATGGTGTGGGAGGGGGCACATTCTCCCTGCCAGGGTCAGAGCCGCACAGCTCCAGCCAGAGTGGCACCGGCCGTGGCACTGGGTGGCGGTCCCGCCCCAAACTTCTTCAATTTCTTCACAAATCCATTTCTGGCATGACTTCTTCCATTCCTGATAATGTAAGTCCACTCTCACACAATTGTATCTAAATGTCTCCTCAAGATGACTTCTAAGAAGAGACTTGTGTATTTCTGTCCTTCTTGTTAGGTCAAGTACAAACAATGGTATATGTGGGGACTGAAGGAGATTCCACAAGCTTGTGGTTTCCTCTACATCACATAATTCACAGCTTTCACTAGGTCAAGAGGAGCTCATAGAAAGGCAAGAGTCACCTCCCTCCACCTCTGCAGACACTGCCCAACACTCCTCCCACGTTCTTCAGAGAAAGGGCTGTCCTGCACCCTTATACCTGCCATTGGGTGAGGCAAGAGCCTCCGTTACAGCCTTAGGACAGTACTGTCAAAGAAAGAGCTGACAGCTCAGGTCATGGTAAGAAATGCAGCTATGGCCTGAAAGCTTCATAGAAATATCTGAAATAAGGATTAATTTTTTTTTTTTGTGTAGATTAATTTCTTCAGTACAACAACCAGTTGAAGACTTTGAAGAAGTGTGCAAGAACATAAGTGGGAAGCTAATGAATGAGCAGGGTGGTATTACCATGCCCCAAAGTGAATGTTATCTCTACACTATGAAACAAGCTAAAAATGATGCATGTCAACTATAGAACATTTGCTGTTTGAAGGAATAAGAGATTAAATAGCTTCATGAAATGCCAGAAGACATGAGTAATTATTCAGTGAGGCACCTAGACCAGAATAATTACTGCTTGGAAAGAGAAGTCTTGATAGGGGTGTTTCTCTACACTGGCAGCACTGAAGGAAAAGCCTTGATGTTCTAGGTAACTAACAGAATAATAATCATAATAAATTAGAAAACACATCACAATGACAACAACAAAACAAATAAACTCCCCCAAACTCTTACACAACAGGGACCATTATTTAATGAAGAAGGATCCAATAACTATTTATCAGTGTCTATCTTTCTCCTGTAAACCAGGAAATCCAGATTATGTATTCTGTTGTACTTTTGGGGTACCCCAAAGTACTTTTCAGTGGAATATTATTACCCTTGCCCTTAAAACAGTGCAATAAAAAATATCAACAATTATGCAGAGTCTGTTACAGAAAACTTAAATCCAAAAATTGTCAAGGAAAGAACCTTGGGTGACATTAAGGAAATATGAAGGATATAATTCCCTGGAGATTTTAGAAGAAAAGTATATTTATTCCTCCCTCCCTCCTCTTCTTTTCACAGCATATAAGGCGATGTTAAAGAAAGCAAATTTTCTTTTTTTTTTGAGGAGAAACCCTGTTGTACCATAGCTGTCTCTCTGTCTGGAGGTATAAAAATTACTTGGAGTCAATTACACTAATCTCCAATGCACTGACTGACAATTGCAGCAAGAGAAGCCCTATGTCACCAAGTGATTTATTAAAGAAAATACCATACACTTCAAGAGCAGATGATTACCAGAATTCTGCCCTCAAAATGAAGCATCCAGAGTTTCTTAGGTCTCATACAAGCAATATCAAAATACATCACTATACTTCCTTTAAAAGTAATCTCAACAGCCTTTTCCTTCTAATGAAAGTAAATACTAAATTCAAGAAGCACCCCAATTTATTGTCAATTTAATTTTCCAGCTGCACTATATCACACAGTGTGAATATCTTAAAGCTATTGCAATTTTAATACCTTTACTTGTGGAGAGATAAAATTTGCTTTGGTTCTTCGAAAAATCCCTTCCTATGCTGAGTCTCCAGACAAAATTAATGTTTTCAGTTCTCAAAGTCTAGTTGCAAGTGACTAATAAAGAGCATATCCTCCCCTGCGATGCCTTCAGAATTGTTCAGATCCAATCTCACATGCATATCATGCGCTACATTAACAGGATTACATTCAGTTTTAAACTCTCCTTCATAGAAGAGCATTGGCAGACGCAGATCCTGGGATCCCACACTGCAGTCACGTTCCCATGACAGACTCCTCTTGCGCTTTCAGGCTCTGAGGTGTAGCTGGTCACCACCATAACCCCATGGAAACTACCAAACTCAAGTCAAAAGGTCTTCTCATACCTCTTAGACCACCTGAGCTCCTCCAGCACTGCTGTTCTGGGGTTGAGGAAGGACTTGCAACAGGGAATCAAAACAGGAAACATTGCCCTCAGAAGCAAGGAGAACAGCAGCAGAAACAACCCTCAAGCAGCTAATGACGACAACACCCAGATGATACTAACACCTACTGATCGGGCATTTATTGCCTTGCTCTCTGACTCTATCTAGTGTAATCTTCTCTTGCCAGCATTACTCTGCCTGCCCTTCCACACTTCTTCCTCTCTGATAGAAAATCCTCGTAGTCTTACCCTGAGAACTGGGGAAAAAAAACCTTATGAAAGTCCAGTGAAATACTCCTTTTTCAAGGGAAGAGAAAAAATAAGTCTACCAGAAGAATAAGCTGACCACTGCTGCAGTTCCACTGATTGTTTTACCTACACCTTATGAATGACTTTCTATCCTTCCTATTTCAAGTTTTCACTCTGTGGAAGAATGAGAATTTCTAGTTGCTCTGTATTTGCAAAATTTTTAACATGCATGGACTTTGTTCCTGTTTGGTCCTTCATTCCATCATTATAAGAAAATCTGAACATTCAGAAATAATACAAAAACAATTATTAGACAGAAGCCTGATCATTAGGAAACCAAGAAAATTGTCTTAAGGTCTACACTGGTTTAGATACTGTCTTTCTCCTTCAGCAGACAAGCTGTGAAAATCAGACTTCACAGTTCAGTTTTGGGTATGAGAATTGCCAATGTTGCTGAGAGCAATCTGGTAGATAATCTGGGATGCAATACACCTGTGTTTGCAAGAACAAGTTAAGTAAGCCTAGTTTTCTTCCTTTTCTATGACAATTTTTTTCTGCTTAGAGATCTGTAAAGAAATATGGCTATTAGAGTTGAAAATTTTCTCTCTTTTCTTCTGGTAAAAAATCTAGCCATTGGTCAAAATAAAGATCTTTGCAGAAAATGAGACTGCTTTAGATATTTTTATAATTCTTAGGAAGAAAAATTGTTAATGGTTTTAAAAAAACCCAACAAACAACAACAAAAAAACAGACAACTAACTTAAGCCTCTTTTCCAAGCTCATCTCTTTTTATAACATTAAAAACAATAACATTATTTTTATAACATTAAAACCCCCCATATTCATTGCTATGTTTTTCTTTTAATTTATCCTTCTCTTCAAAGGTTTTCTTATTAAAAAAATCTTTTGTATTTGTTTGCCGTTTCACAATCATACTTATGGAAATTCCCTACATCTTTAAGTTTTCATTTAAGGTTAATTCACAAAGCAGATCTCCTCGTGGTTTGATGCCCAGTTTCAGCTTCTTTTTCTGCCTTTCTGTGCCTATACAGATAGGTGCATTTTTGTCATTTCTGCCTAGTGACAACATGAAGTGTGCTCACAGCCCTGTCAGACAATTTGACTTTGAAAAAAGGACAAAGTCAAAAGTTTGTTCACCAATCATACTATTAGTTTCATTAAAAGAAAGACACTTCTTGTTTACAGGAAACATTAGGGCAATTTTAGGAAGAAACTGACGATCTTCAAAGGTATTGTACTGTGCTGAAAGAAGTACCTTCACGTACAAACTAACAAATTTGGATAACAGGATACACAGTTTAATTGCTGGTTATATGATTTGAATCTGTTTGGCACTTTCCAATAACTACTTTCAGCTGAGAAGTCCAGCAGGGATTTGCCAGAGTGCTAGTCAGTCAGCATGTTTTTAATATGATCCTCTGAGGATTTGATGAACACTGAACAGCTCCAGATAGCTCAGGCTGTATCCTCTTTGAGGTGCTATACTCCACACCTTCCTTTTCTCAGCCAAGCACGTTAACAAGAATTAACAATGAATAATAACATCATACAACACTTCCAGTAATGGCTGATTGACTCAACTAGCAAGATCTGTTTGTTATCTTGTGCTGCTGCCTGGCCACGTTGCTCTCCTAAAGTGTTGATGTTGTGTAGGCAGGTGCTAACAAACATGAATCTATTGCAGTTTCCTTTGAATAAACTGAAAATGATTAAAAGAATACAATTAAAAAAAAGAAAAATATGTAACAGTAGTGGTTGTATTTGGTAATAAATCTACCCTTGATAAAGTATCTTTTACTTGTGCTCACTGACTGAAGACAGCGAGCTGTCTTTAGTTTGTCATTCTAGCGAGCTTCTGCCCTGGTGAGGCTTCTCAATGTTGCAAGCTATTTATATTAAGGCATCTTCTTAATAACTTGTATTTCTGGTATCAAGTACAGTTCAGAAGTCTATCAGATGCAAGAAGTCTGTCTTCTAATCAGAAGTTCTGATAAAAAAAATCTGGTTCAATTAGCGCTCTGTGATTATTTTTGCATAAAAAAAATCTCTTCACAGTCAAAAAGCTTTTGGAAGTGCAAACACAGCCTGGGTGTGAGCACGTACTCCAAAGCCATGCTTGAATTACTAGAACTACACTGAGTCTGCTGCTTCTGTTGCCAGAATCTCTAGAGAAATATCTTGCTGTTATTAGTACTGCTCTAAGCCACTTTAAGATTGTTTTGTTAAACAGACAAAAGTTCAAATCCCCCGTTGGGAGACTGTGGCCAAAACCATCTCCATTTTCATGTTTTTCAGCACTCCATGAGGTAGAAAATAGTACATTTTTAAAAATTCTTTTAAAGATTTGTTGGTTTGGGGTTTTTTTTGTCCTGATGATTTTCTGAAGGGTAAAATGTCTCCTTGAAAAAATATCATCAATGTTCTCTTTGCAATATTAATCTGGTGCTTTTTTTGTAATTTTATTTCCTTTTCTTACAAATTAAATTGATTTGCAGAGACAGAACTCTTCAAAGATATTCCCATAAGATCTCTGGTTAGATTATACCACTACTTCAAACATTAATGAATCTGTTTCTGAAAAACAAATGTTTGTCTCTTCCAAATTGTGTCTTGAGTTCCCTTGAGCTTTACAATTCAGTGAACATTAATGTTACATAGCACAAATAATGGGACTTTTTCTGAGAAGACAGGATGCAGCTGCTTATGCTTAATTAAAACTTATAAGATTTGTTGTGTTGCTTTGATCTGTTGCTTTTTTGTTTCTCCACCTTTTGAGCAAAGGTTCTGTCAAAGTCTAAATGGATGCTGCGTGTTTGTCTCAGAGAATGTCACACACAGAACCTGTCTCTGAAGCTTTCGGAAGAAAAGGCCAATTGCTGTCAAGGTGAAAACATTGACATATTTAACTGTGTTTGCATTCAATTTTTAGATCCATATTAACAATATACGCAGCTTATATATGCAGATGATTTCAAGCTGATGACAGTGACATAGTTTGTATGCACCAGCAAATATATACCTGGAAGTGTTCCAAAAACATGTGAATATGGCACTTGAGGACATGGTTTACTGGTGAACATGGTCATGGTTGAAGGTCAGACTCGATGATTTTAGAGGTATTTTCCAACCTTAACAATTCTGTGATTCTGTGATACATGCCAAAAGCCATGGAACAGGTATATATATATATACACCTTGTTTTAGTCAATATCATTTATGGAAGAAGCCTATACCACAAAATATACAATATGCATCACCTTACAGAACACTGATAACAGGCATAGGGGCAGCACAACAGTTAGTCAGAGCCAGCATAAGATGCTGCTGGAATGGCTAAGAGTCCGTACTACTGCATGATTTATAGCAACAAGGACCTCATTGCTTTCATATTTCCCCAGGATGTAGCACAGCATCTAACAGGACAAGGACATTGTTCAGCATAATTTAAGGGAAAGAGGCTATGCTGTACTGAATCAACGCAGAGAAACTGCAGTTCTTCCCTCCACCCTCCCCTCCTTTCAGTATTTTGCAAAAGACATAGCTATTTTGTGCAGTGGAACATGGGGCAGAACATCTCAGCTTGCAAACACTAGGGGCAGGGTGATGTGGATGGACTCAGGCACAGGCAGATGTAGCAAACCCACTTTAAATCCTGAACTGCCGCTCTAGCCAATGGTGCATTGTACTGCACAGATGCAGCCACCTGGAAACATCTTGGGAATCTCTGCTCTCTCCATTGGGTACATCTGAATAAACTCTTTAACCCCTGCATGTACTGGGGCTGGTCTGTAGCTGAGCAAGCAAAGAAACCTGAATGATGTCACCTCACTCTGCACAGCACATACTACTCAATACAAATTTGCCTGACCATGTCTCTTATCAGCTAATTTTCCTAATATGCTCAGTCAAGTTCTGGAAACCTCTCTAGTAAAAACAAAACCAACATCATACTACTTCACTGTTTCAACTCAGTGATTAGAATGTCATATTGCTCTTTCAGGCAAATAAAGTCCAAAAATAGTTGTGTTTAGAACATGAATTTGAGAAATGCTCAGTGGGTTGCCTTGATCAAGTCATATGGGATGAAGAAAAACAAGGAATTCATTGTAATTTTTGCAGGATTTGTCTAACAAGACTCTTTGAAGGATTAAATGCTCATTTAATATAATCTTCAGCTATTCTTGTTGCCATGAAATATTTAATGAAAAAATACTCAGCTCATAACTTTTTATCTTTAACAGTTTCAAGTGAGCAATTATGAGAGAGAATAAATAAAATTTCACTTTCTGTTGAGCTTGATTAGTGATTTCCTAAATCATTTCAGACCTAACACAGCCACAGAAAAATTATCTGAAGAAGGGGAAAATCACCTCTGAAAGAAAAATGAGAAACATAGGACTATTTTAAGAACCTTGATTTATAGAAAGAAACATTTTAACAAAAATTAGCCTGTGTGATTCATAGCTCTCTGAAGCCACTGCAAAAATGCACACTTACTCTAAAATTTTATTGAACTCCGTTATATGCAAACAGACCTTACACCTACAGAAGTGCCCATGAGATTAAGCACAGAGCAAAAGTCAGTTCAGGGTAAAAACACCAATGCATGGAGTTTGTAAGAATCTGCTCTGGAAGTTCCTGCAGCCAGGATTTCATCCTAACTGCTCTTCTTAGAAAATAAAACATCTCTTATAACTACTACTAATAAATTTATATCAATAATCCTTTCAGCAGAGCCTTGCTGTGCCCCAAGTATTTCCTTCCCATGGTGCTCGCCTGTACCGCAGTGGAGGCACAGTCAGTCAGTACCATCTGTCATGGGCATTCAAAACTAGCTTTACATAGTCTTTGTACCTTACTGAAAGCTCTTATGTAAGAGTTTATCTTTCAAGATTTATATGGCTTATTGCCACTTAATTTAAATACCAAACAGATTACTTTCCTCTCTGTCAGACCGAAAATAGTTAGAGTCGCAACCTAAGACAAGGATTGAAGAGTGATAGGGAAAGTTTAACCTTACATACCGTGGTGTTAGTGGTATGTACTGCTTATAGCTCTTAAGATAAAAGACCAGAAGTCACTTATCATCCACAGTCATGCCAGTGAAGGTAGCATCAAGGTACTGAATGAGTGCCACTTGTATTATTTATAAGTGGATAACAAGACTTTTGATGTTAGAATCCCAGCTCACTATTACGGATTCGTAAAAGCAGTCCTTTTGTTCTACCGAAAGCAAAATATGATGTATACAAAGAGCATTTTTGCTACTTTTGTTGCTATCCAGGAAAAATGCCATGGCGTGCCCAAGGGAATGGCATGACCACGCTGTCTTCGCTAGGACCTGGAAAGCCGATCTGTCTGCTGCTGCCATGCAAAGAGGTGGTTGGTCATGTGAGGTGATGGCTATTGCTGGAGGAGTAAGGGGGAGAAACATGAATGACTTTCCAGGATTCAGTTGTTCCTGAGCTACTCACAGCCTTTGCCTCCCAAGGATTGCAAAATTCAGCATTGCCTGTAGTGCTGACGAAACTTGAGCCAACAGTATGAAATGAGGACAAATTAGTTGTAGCCTTTGTTTCATCTAAGCAACTCCAAGCTTCTAGAAACTGGAACGTCATTAGCTGTCTTAGTAATAAATAATGCAGAAGACAGAATTTTAAAAGAGGATATAATGTCCCTGAGAGCTGTTACCACGTTCATTATTGATTTCTGCCAAAATTATGTGTGTTTCTTCATGGATGGACCTAGACGAACACTAGATCTCCAGCTCTTGCTTTGAGCTGGCATAATTTTTGTTGATATTTTCAGTCTCAAAACAGCACAGATGTGTTACAATCGGATGCTTATGACTGGCAGGTAGCAACAGGAGCCAAGGAACTCATTTAATCATCTCTCCATTCAGATTTAGCTTAACCTTGCTATGGAATCTGACTGGCCTTTTCTGGATCCCTTGCTACAAAACATAGATTTCATTTAATGCCTGTTTCAAATAATCCTCAGAAAGGCCTGAGAAATATAAATTTATCAAACCTTTCTATAGGAGGGACACTGTCCTGTAAATTCCTCATCTCTCTCTGCCCTCACATTTTGCTTTTGACTTAACATGGACAGTCCCTACTGCTATTTAATTTGTGCCACAGAACAAGAGATGCTTAATTTATATTGCACCATTTTTAATGACAAGTTGTAAAATTGTGTTAAAGGACACATCCTCATCCTGCCACACTTTAACTACTTGTTTTAAATTCTCTACTTCTCTGACATATGAACTCTCAAAACATTTCTAGAATACCACTTTTAAATGAATGGTTTTATTTTTAAAATTAATTTTGTGATCTGACACAAACTTGACAGGGCAGAAGGTGGATGTGCAGTGAAGATAGCTGAACTGATGTATTATGAAAGTGCTAACTTATATGTAAAAAGATTAATCATTTTGTAGGTCAAGCCTAGAGTTAGGATGCTAATTTGCTAAGCAAAGTAACCTTTTTGGTAAATGAAATACTTAAAATATTTTTCTGGCAGAGAAACTCGATGTCCATCTGCAATATATGTATACCATGATATAATACTCTGGGTTTTGGATGGGGGGAAATTTAGAGAGTTCAAGCATCATTTAACTTTTACGTTGTAGTCTGAGCTGCTATATCATTTTTCCGAGTTACATATTAAAAAAATAAAAGCCCGTGGACACTTTGATTTTATCGAAACACAGTGTGGAGAGAACTTGAGAATGTAAAAGCAAAAATTAGATTCAAGGGGTTGTGTTATTCAAGAAAAATCTGTCTTCTCTGCTGAATGAAGCAGACATGCTATTTAGCAAACCATTTAAAAGTATTGCTTAGGGACTTCTTGTGCTATATGAAAGCTGTTCAACTTCCACTTTCTGCCAAAATTACTTCATTTTGATATTTTCACAGCCCTGGTACTTGTTATTTCCATTTGTTTCATATTACAAACATCCTTCAGAACAAGGTGGTCATGTTTCAGATACCTGAATAGACACTTTCACATTTTGAGTTTCGCTTTGTTTACTGTGAACAGGGAAAACATAGCAAAACAAGAGAGCACAAGTATTTTGGGGTTTGTATTTGAAAGAACAGAAAAGCATAAGGTCCTTTATGAAACAACTCAACCTTTTACATCAAAACTCAGTCACGTGTAACTAATATAAATGCGTGTGGCAGGCTACTTGGAAATTTGCGTGGCATTGTGTACTGCTTGTGTAGGTATGTAAATGTGTAGATCGATGCTGGCATTCTCTACTTAGCTTTGAAAATTTCAGATTGAAGACAGAAAACCAGACGAAGAAGAAGCAAACCAGACGAGCACTCTAAAAGATTCAAGATGACTTTATAGACAGGCTTATGGACCAAGTGCACAATCACATAGGCTACAGACTGTGGTCAAAGAAACAGATCTGCTGCTGGTTTATATGACTGCACACAGGAGAAAAAAATCCTTGCACTTTCTTTTCAAAAAAATATGTTTTTATCAAAGAAATCTCTGCTATCATCAGATTTGCTTCCCAAAAAGAACAAAAGGAATGTTTGCTTCATCCTTCCTGGTTAATGGTGAGGAAGTGCAACATTATTCAATCCTTTCCTGACTGTATTTCTATTTTAACCCTCTTTAGTAAGCTCTTAATCAGATCGAGTGTCAGTCACTGCACAAAAGAGCAAAGAAAAGACAAAAGATAGGTAGAAGAATACTCAATACTACTGACAAAATGTTCAATAATACAATTAATATCTTTCAATTAATGGGATTAACTTACAAATTCTTAAAACTGTATGCTTTGGAGCTTGCTTCATAAATGATGAAGAAGATGCTCTGCTTGTCTCATGACTCTTGGACCCAGAGTTTGCAAAGGATGATGAAGCCACAAGATGTGCAATAAAAGCCTAAGAGCCTAAGTCACTAAATAGCATCACCCCATATCAAAAATAAGCAGCAGACCAGATCCTTAAGATTTCAGACCTGTGTATTCAGATGGCCAATGCTGCAATTAGGATTAAGTTTTCCTATCTAAGCTGCTAGGTGACACCAAGTTTTCTGCACCCATCTGCTGTTACTAACTGATGATACCTTCAGATGATTCTAACATTGCACGTGTTGAGGTTTTTTGAAAGTGTACTGTCGATATTGCTGCTGAAGTGGGAGCTGATGGCAGGTGCATGTATATTAATATTTGGTTCATCCACACCTATTTCTCATGCTGTATGTCACCTAATGAAGCTGTCTCAGAGCATGTAAACCTGGCTCTTTCCACATCCATACTGAGTTGGAAGACATTAGAGGCAGACAGTCCACAGGGCCAGCCAAGAGTTGGCCTGAGTTACCCTTTCCACCCCACCACCTCCATGAATGCATGTAGTGTGGGTGTTTTGTTCTGTAGATCTGCTCCTTTTGTGCTGTCCTATTTACTAATATAGACATTTCTAGAAAAATTGGCACCATACTGTTGAAAACACAATTTTAGTGTCATAACTACAGTGCAGAATGGGGAATGGGGCAGCAACACAGCTCACAGTTGTTTCATCACTGAGGGAACTGGGAATAATGTGGCTAAAGGTTTCTCTGGTGGGGAACATAATGCCATGCTTATCCAGTCTCATGCTTCCAGCATGACCCTTTCTGTACATCCTGCTGCACTGTACCATGAGATGGGACTAAGAGGAGACTGTGGCTCAGAGGACATCTCTACATGTTGATCTCCTTTCCGTGCTGTGCTGTCCTTACTTACTGTGGATCACATGGGGCACGACAACTTCCTAGGACCCAGCTCTGAGGCAGCCATGGAAACAACCCTTTTTGTTTCCAGTGCCTCCTGAAGTTAACAAGGTAGCAGTCACCACAGGAGTCTATTCTGGATAAAAGAATGTTGGGGAATGTAGAATTCAAAGGGAAAGGCTGCAGTTGCCAGTGGAGGAGGCAGGGGAGAAATCAAGCAGAATGTAAAATGCAGAGAGAAATTAATTCATATTTCTGTATGCAATATACATTGATAGTAATTGCTAGTTGCACATCGAGCTGAGGGCAATAAATCTCAAAATTCATTTCTCTGACCTTGTGCACATTTTCTTCTCATGAACTAGATCTTTATGTTTGGTTCATGTTTTCAAAGGCACAAGGGAACTGTAAAATATTCAGCTGTATAAAAACAATATGTAGGACAGACTTACTTTGCTGTAAGGTCATAAAACCTTTGCACAAAGATGAATAAATTAGTTTTGTGCAAAACAGGCCTCTAATAGTTCGAGAAGAGTTTGTGGGAAATGTGAGGTTTCTTATTCTGTGGCTATCACCATAGTATTTGTGCACTTTTCATGGTTAATAAGACAGTTTAGTGGTTGGCAGTGGTTCTGAAACTTATTCATATGGGATTTATAAAGTATATAGGAATGCATCTGCATATGCACAGGGGAATTGTGAACCCCGCACATTAGGGATAAAACTACAGCAGATCTGATATTTTACTCCAAGCATTAACATTTAATCTTAATGCCTTCCTTCCTTCCTGGAGAAACAATTATGATATAAATCCAACTCAAAGTCAGAGGAAATCAGTGCTATTTGCCCAAATGTATTAACTTTTGGATAATTGTGCAGCTGCAACCCCCATTTTTGTGGAATTAAAACCTTTGGCAGCCAGGGCAAGTTTGTTCTTAAAGTACTACCAGGTCTAGACAAACTGGGACAACTTTTTATGCCTCCTCTCATATATGGGATAGGTGCCTATCCACTTTGGGTTCTTTTCATTTTTTTAAATTATTATTTATTTATGCATTGTGAAAGCAATATTGTGCATGATTATATA
Source organism: Sclerurus mexicanus (assembly GCA_013396755.1). Taxonomy (NCBI): domain Eukaryota; kingdom Metazoa; phylum Chordata; class Aves; order Passeriformes; family Furnariidae; genus Sclerurus; species Sclerurus mexicanus. The sequence goes on along the minus strand of VWZF01003565.1, from coordinate 883,243 downwards.
GGTAGCTTAGATACCCACATCACATACCGTAGTTTTTTGAGTGACTGCATGTAGATGTATGATTACAGGCTTTGAAAATTCTACCCAGAATGCTGCTTCTCTTTAGTCCTTGGCTTTGTTCTTTTTTAATTGAAATCAGAAAATCTATTAAAACTTGTCATGAGCAGAACTTTTAAATGAAGAAAACGACCAAACAGTCATGTAAGACTCAAAGTAAGTTTCAGCATTTTAATGCACAATTAATTAACAAAGGTAATATAGATAGGTATCATCTTTTAAACATCACAGACATCTAAATCATTCAAATACTCATTAAGGTGGCTAATGCTGCCTTCCAAGCAATTTTTTTAAAATGGATTGGGTCTGGCTGAGGTGGAGTTCATTTCCCCACAGCAGCCCTCACAGTGCTGTGCTTTGCATTGGTAGCTAGAAAGGTGTTGATAACACATCGAGGGCAAGATCCTGGGAAAGGACACAAGTAGGCCAGCTGACCCAAACTGACCAAAGGGATATTCCATATGATATGATGTTTGCCTGTTGAGAAACCCCTATGTGTGCTGAAGCCCTCCCTACTGGGACGTGGCCGGACATTGCTTACTGATGGGAAATAGAGAATAAACCTTGTTACTCTCTTTAGCTGTGTGTGCACAAACTTTCTCTTTTGTTTAGTAAACTGCCTTATCCTACAAGTCATTTTCCATCTTTTTCTCTCTCCCCTGTCTGGCTGGAAGCGGGTTGGTGGGCACCTAGTGTGAAGGCCAAGCCACTACAGTGTTAAACAAACACACAGCAGAAATTAAAACAAAAACAACAAACACAACCATCAAGTCACACATCAAAGGGAGAAAGTTACAGAAAATGTACTTGAAGACAAAGAACTTATAAATCCCTTTGTTATTTTTGGTAATTTTTAAGAAGTACATTAAAGAATTTCCCTCCCTTTTCCTAATTTTATCCAAACTAATATTTAAAAAGATGGTGTGTTGAATTGCTATTTTCAGATACAATGGTAGAGGATAACATCTGAGCTTAATTAACTATAAAAGTTAAAAAAGCAATTACCAAAAAATCGTCAAATTTGGAGTTTCAGGGCAAGAAAACCAAATCTCCAAAGACATACATACGCAAAAATAAGCACAGTAAGTAGATTGACCACTGTCTTCTAAGAGTCTATAAAATGGCTAAGAATTCAAAACAGGTAAAACAACACTTCTAGAAGAGAAGAAAAATCAAAAGAAAGGACTCTTTTGGGACTGGAAGTGCACCAACATCACAAACTCTATTAAAAATCCATGCAAGGAGCTAACTCAGAACTATTTGTTCAGCTGAGGTCTTGGAGCAATGACAGTATTTTGCTGACACATTGTCCACCATTATACACGGTCCCAAATGCAGTGCAGGCTAGGCTAGGCAACTCTGCCAGCAATTCAGCTGCCAGCTCCAGGGCAGGGCATGCTGCTGGCCTTAGTGACCACCCTGAATTTGTTCCTTGTATTTCATCAAATCACAGTATGGTTTGGGTTGGAAGGGACCCTAAAGATCATCCAGTTCCCTGCCATGAGCAGGGACATCTCCCATGAGATCAGGTTGCTCAGAGTTCCAGGCAATCTGGCCTTGAACAGTTCTAGGGATGGGGCATCCACCACTTCTTTGGGCAAGCTGTTCCAGTGTCTCATCACCTTCACAGTAAAGACTTTTTTCCTTATACCCAATCTAAACCTACCCTCTTTATATTTGCTGAATTTCACTACTCTTTTGTACCTAGAAATACAGCAATTACAGAAAAGGCACACATATAAGCTCATACATGGAGAATATAGTATTTAAGAAAGCTCAGGATATAGCTTACAGAACTCTGAAGCTACCTGAAGTCATGTCAATAGATCCAGCTGAACTGCTGGAATCATCTATACCCCAGCTGGGAAGTCTCTGTCTAGCTTAGATATCCATCTGTGTTATACTTTTCCCAGCTTGGTTCTTATAATGTTAGTTTCCTTTAACCTGCCAAGTCACTTGAGATGACTTGTCTGGGAAGTTTCTTTCTACTCTTCCTTGACTTTGTTTCTATATTCAGCTCAACCAGAAATTTCAATGGGGAAGGCTTTATGGGGAAGGCAAAGGTGGTATTACACAGCAGAACCTGGAGAGACAATAGAGCACTCAAAGAAAGTGGTTAATGATTGAATTATGAAACTGGAAGGCAGGGGGGGGGGAGGGCCAGAATTGGGAATTTGCCCTATAGTTTCACAGAACTTAGAAAGTTCAGATGATCCAGAAATAAGCAGCAGATAAAAACTTAAAAAAGAATGAGTTCCAACACCCATGGGGAAATGACCTCTTCTGTACTTTATAGAGCCTCCACATTAAACAGATGAAATGCAGTGCAGAGTTTCTAAAAGGTGTGCTTTTATACTTTTCTTTTTTCTTTCTTTTTTAGTCCAATAGCTTGTTTTCAATATATTCTTAAATATTCTTAAAACAGCACTGCTGTGTTTTTGTCTGAGAATGTGTAGGGCATGTTTTGTGCGAGCCAGACAATGCCACCAGTCATGTGCAATTCAGTTCTTCAAGAGAAGTTCTCTCCAGTATAAGGGCCTTTAATACAGTTTCATTTTGGATATATTCTGGGAAGCACATGCCATTATCCAGTAGCAAAAGAGTGATATGTGTGTAATAATTACATGGAGGAAAACTGTAATGTTCAAGAAAACTGTGCATTTTGATTTCTTGTTTTAAATGCATTTCAAGCATTTTCAATGTAGCGGACTAAGATAAGCAGGCAATTCACATTCTTTCCCTTTGTGCCACACACAAAATGAAGTATCCTTTGCTTCCTGTGTATCACTGGTTTCTGCTAAGCCAAACTCCATTGCCACAATGGTGCTGATTTTTGTGGCTCTGAACTGGTTTAAAGTCACTGGTACCAGTATGTGTTTTGAGCCCTGCAAGTGTCTTTAACAAAGATTAACTTGTAGTTCCTAATCAAAGCTATACCTATGTTTTCTCTAAGTTTATGACTGAGGTAGCTTTAGCTAAATTTACTTCACTGTTGATTTTCATTTACTTATATATTTTTCTTTAGAAGCATTGTTTCTTAAAGAGCTTAACATCTTTGCACCATACTTCTCCATGAGCTACATGGGTAGAAATCCAATGTGAAACTACTAGAGTGGCTCTTCAATTTCACTCATGAAATTTACAGACAACTTTTCAATTACTTTACATCTATTGCTAATGATTCATAGATTTGAACAGTATTAGTAACATACTGACACCTCATCTTCAACTTCTCCCTTCCAGCTTGTCTTAGACTTGTCATAGAACATTATGATGTTCCAAGTAAAGGACAGTTTGTGCCTTGTCAGATTCCATTACATGAATTTTAGTACAACAGTGGAAAAAGCACCCTGACCTGTCTTCCTTATGAAGGCTATTTCACTGACATATTGTAGACCTTCTCCCCTTTATTGATGCTAAAGAGTAAAGCCTTAATTTTTCTATCACAGGTTCACTAAACCAGACAGAGCAGAAATAATCCTACCATGCTTTTATTGCTTCTAACTATAATGGTTCTGCTGACATTTCCGAAGCATAATTGTGTTATTTCTTGAGATCTTTTTAATTGTGATTTTTACATCTGACAAGCATACTGTTTCTTGTGCTAATAGTACGTTATGCAATGCTCTAAGTTCTGGTATGTTTGCTGATTTTATGATGGTGTGGGCTCTACCCATCAGGCACAGAGCTAACAATTTTTGTTAAAGAATAAAGCAAATAATTCATTGTTTCAATTCAATTGGCACAAGCTCGCTCTCACCTCCAAATAGTGTCACACAGGTTTCTGCTTTTCAATGAGAGCCCAATTCAGTAATGAGCTACATCCATCAGCTGTATTTACATTTTTATATCAGAGCAGTTGGTGGCTTACATGTAAATACAAAATATAAGCTTCATATGGGAAAATAATTTCTCAGTGAGATTTTCACCTTTTCCCATTCATAAATTAACAATTTCCTAATAATTTAGTCAAGTACAAGAGATCACAATTGTTCTGCCAAGGATTTTCAGAAGACAGAGGAGAAAAATTTCTTCCACAGAAGTTTATTAATCTCAGAGATCAATAATCTTCAAGGAAAAAGAGAGATGAAACTGAATGGAAACTCCAAGTGTGGGGTTTAATATAAAAAACTGCGTTTTTTGACATGAGAGCTGAGTCCCAAACAACCTGGATTAATGACAGACTGGCAGTAGCACTACATGACAGCTCAGATTTGATATTTGTATAAATTGATTGAACACAGATCTTTAATTTCTGCCACTTGTGTCTCGATAAACTTCTGTATCCATTTTGGCTGTTTTAGAGTTAAATATTTTTCTTACATCTTAACTCGGCTTGAATGAAGAATGATCCCTGAAGGAGCTGGCTAGTGGCAGCATTCAATATGCCTGGGCACAAAGAAGTGTAACCAGAGCTCTAGGTCATCCCACACATTTCGTCATGAAATAAAACACTTGCAGCTGATCTGAGAACCAAATCTAAGCAGCAAACTGTCTTCCAGTGAACAGTATTAGTCAGAAAAGCTCTCTGGCATGCAGCAAAGTGGGGAATATGTGAAAGTCCTACGTGTTCTGCAATATTATTTTTGTTGAGAAGCTGACTCTTTTATGGGTTATCACCTGATGTCAGCAGAGGATTAGTTTAATGAAATATTATATGTTTTAGACCTTTTCATGGAAAAGATAATATGTTTTCATATCCTCATTTAGGAATGTGTAGAAGCTGTAAGAAATAAGGCATGACACAGTGGAAAGTTCACATCTGGGGACAGTTCAGAGTTGTCAGACACTCTATATCTTTCCTCACCTTTTCCCACCTTAGAAAAAAAGGGGATCTGCTCACTGACATGGTAAGTTGTAAAAAATGCCTGAAAATCTCATAGAACTTGTTCTGATTTTAGGGGAACTTCAAGAGCATCCATAACATGGCTGTGTGATGGTCACTGTCCTTAGCTACTTTTGTCAACAAGGGGCTTTTTCTATACCTTGAAATCTTGGATTCACCCAAGGATAAACACATGAATCGTGAAGCTTACAGAGTCCTAATCTGAGTAACATAGGGGTATCCTCTCCTCACATATGGAAGCTTCACCATTTTCTACTTACCACTGTATCTGCAGATTAAATAGCACATATATTTCCACTTTTTCCTCCAGGATGGGAATAGTGTTGCAGAGGAGAGGATGGACAAGAAAGGAAAAGATCCAATAATTAATTTTCTTCTGCTTGCATTAGAGGGGAACGTGAGCTAACAAAATACATATGGCTTTAAAAGTGCCAGTTGAATCTTGAGTTAACTTGTTAGTTCAATATCCTGCTTGGCATTCTTAGCAGAGAAAAGATTGGAAAATAATATGTTTCACTAATCATTATTATTTACAGTAGAACATGAACATTTCAGTCTAAAGTATTCAAACATAAAACTTCTTAAAATTCTAGTAATATTGGAAATAAATGAGCTGTGAATGGTTCTGTAGTTTGTTCTTTTTTAACTTCTAATTCCAATTTTATTTTTTGCATGGACCTGTTCTTTCATTCAGCTATCCTCAGTCTTTTCACTGCCATGCTTTAGCAGTCAGAAACATCCCTGCTCTCCAGCCATGCTTCCTTTTTTTCCTCTAATGAACTTTTCTAGTGTATGAGGTGTCTAAGTGATGTGTAACCTATATGTCCATACACTGGTCTTATGGTTACTGACTCCTCATTTCTTCTAAAAATTCATCAAGGGGCCATTAAGCAGCTCTTGGACTTTGGTGATTAACCCAGCAAAGGAAAAAGGTAAACAGTGATGTTTAATTTATTACCATTATTATAAATTCTCATGGAATATGAAGAACTATATAACTCCACTGAGTTTTAAACAAGAACATTATACTTAAGAGAAACTCTCTAGAAACCAATTACATTATCTTTATAGAACAAATTTAGGCCATATTTCTGCAAGATATACAAGGACCTGAGATTTTAATGTGATTTACATAGCATAAGGTTAAAACATTTCACTACCATTTCTTTTATAAAATAGTTACACTGAGTCCATATGTTAGCAAACTTTTTAAAAAATCCAATCAACTGATGTTATTTTTTCTTTAATGTTCACTTCCCCTTTTTCAAAATTTGGATATTCATCATGAAACTTTTCCATACAAGCTCCAGTTAGATTTTTTTAAAATCTACAGTCCTTTTTGGTTTTTTAAAGATACTTTCACCTGCAAGTTCACCTGTGGTTAGAGCTGTTAGGAAAAAACTCCCACAAGCTAATTCAAGGAAGACTTGTAATAAAAATCTCAAGAACTGGTAACCATTGGTACCTCAAGAATGTATCCATTCAAAATATGAGACATATAAATGTTTGAATAGGATATTAAAAATCCCCTATGGATATATGTAGTACAGTAAGGATTACTAATGTTATCTGTGTATCACTCACAGATTTAAACTGCCAGCCCTTCTCCCATCCCAGACAAAAGAGTATATGGAACCAAAAGAGGCATACAATGTTTTTCCCCATTGCAAACCCAGCTAATATCTGAGAGTCAGCATCTCAGGAGCTTTCTGAGAGAGAGGTTTCAAAGAGACTATTGTACTTGGTAGCTGTCAACAGAATTATATTCCATCAATTCCATTTAATTCTCTTTGGAGGCTATTTATACTTTCAACCTTTTGTAATAATGAGGATATTAGAACATCTCTTAGTCATTCTGAGATGAGAAATGGGAATAATAACCCTTATTCACCTTCTGCCTATTGTTAATGATATGATATGATATGATATACTTTCAGTATATGTTTTTCTAGTTGCCTCTTTTTAAGGCTGGAGTGTCCTCTTGTATTTTTATTTCTGGTTTTGACTCTCTGATTTTGTATCTTCTTGTGTGGAAGCTATTCCATACTTCTACCGTTCCTCTCAATATTTAAGACAGAGAGACTATAGAATGTTAAGTGCTGGAAGATCATCTAGCAGGGGCTAAAGGTCTTCTAGTCCCAACTTCCCAGCCAAGGGCAGGGACATGACCCACTAGACCAGATTCGAGGCCTTATCTGATCTGGTCTTGAACACTCCCAGGGTTGAGGCATCAGTGTCCCTGGGCAACCTGTTCTAATATCTTACCACCCTCACAGTAAAGAATTTCTTCTCAATATCCAGCCTAAATTTACTCTCTCTCAATTTGTATCCATTAGTCCTTGTCCTGTCACTACAGTTTCTGATGAAGAGTCCCTCTCTGGTTTCCCAGTAGGCCCCCTTTTGATACTGGAAGTTGCTATGAGGTCTCCACACAACCTTCTCTTCCCCAGGCTCAACCGCACCACCTTTCTCAGCCTGTCTTCATAGGGGACATGCTCCAGTCCTCTTAACATCTTCGTGGGCCTCCTCTGGACTTGATGCTCCAACAGTTCCATGTCCTTAAGTTGAGGGCACCAGAACTGCATGCAGTAGTCCAGGTGAGGTTTTATAAGAGCAGAGTAGAGGAGGAGAATCACCTCCTTCAACCTTCTGGCTGTGCTCCTTTGGATTTGATTGGTTTTCTGGGTGCACATTGATGGCTCACATTAAGTTTTTCATCAACCATCACCTGCAAGTCCTTCTCTGCAGGGCTGCCCTCTGCCCAACTTGTAGGTATGCCTGGGATTGTCATGACCCAGGTGTGATACCTTGTACTTTGTTTTGTTGAACTGCATGAGATTCTCATCAGCCCACCTCTCAAGCATGCCAAGGTCCCTCTGGATGGCATCCCTTCTCTTCAGCATGTCGACTGCACCACACAGCTTGATATCATTGGCAAACTCGATGAGGATGCACTCGATCCCACTGTCCATGACACCATCAGAGATGGTGAACAGCACCAGTCCCAGTACCCACCCCTGAGGGACATCATTTTTCATTGGTCTCCACATGGATAATGAGCACTGACCACAACTCTTCGTGTGCAGCCATTCAGCCAGTTCTATATCCACTGTGTGGTCCTTTTATGAAATGTATATCTCTCCAGTTAAGAGTCAAGGATGTTCCATGGGATAGTGTAAAATGCTTTGCAAAAGTCCAAGTAGAGGATGTCAGTTGTTCAGCCCATATCCACTAATGCTGTAGCCCCATCACAGAACGTTACTAGATTTGTCAGGCCCTGATCTGCCCTTAGTAAGGCCATCTTGGCTGTTACCAATCACCTCTTTGTTTTCCATGTGCCTTGGCATAGTTTACAGGAGAATCTGGTCCATGATATTGCCTGGCACAAGGTGAGACTGCCTGGTCTGTAGTTTCCCATGTCTTCTGCTTTCCACTTTTTCTAGTCATTGGGAATTTCACCTGACGGCCATGATTTTTCCAAACTCATGTCTTAGCAGCTTCATCTGGCAGTTTCCTCAGGACCTGCGGATGAACCTCATCAGATCCCATGGTCTTGTGCGCATTCAGGTTCCTTAGATGATCTCGAACCTGATCCTCTGCTACATGGGCTTAGTGTCTCCATTCTCCCACTCCCTGCATTTACCTTTCTCAATTTGGGCAGCATGGCTGCAGAACTTGCCCTTGAAGACTGAGGCACAGAAGTAATTGAAAACTTCATCCTTCTCTTTGTCCAGGATAGCTAGTTCTCCTGTTGTCTTTTAGAGGGGGCCCACATTATCTCTAGTCTTTCGTTTGCAATATACCTATAGAAACCCTTCCTGTTATCCCTGATATCTCTGGCCAGACTCAATTCTAACTGGGCCTTGGTTTCCCTAATCTTGTCTATAGCTTCCCATGCAATTTCCTTGTATTCCCTCAGGCCATCTGTCCTTGTTTTCTTTTCCTTCTGAAAGGTTCTCTTTTTCCTCTGAGTTTTCTCAGGAGCTCCTTATCAATCCAGGAGGCCTCCTGGAATCTTTCCCCAATTTCCTCCCTGTCAGGATGCATCGCTCCTGAGTTTGGAGGAAGAGGCCAGAGTGTACTCTCTTGAAGTCCGGGGCAGTGAGCTTGCTACAAGTCCTCCTCACTGCCCAAGGATCTTGAACTCCACCACCTCGTGGCTACTGTGGGCAAGGTTGTCTTGGAGCACTGCATTCCCCACCAGCTGCTCCCTGTTGATGAGCACAAGGACCAGCATGGCACCTCTCCTTTTTGGCTCCTCAGTCACTTGACTAAGGAAGCTGTCATTGACACATTCAAGGACCCTCTGGGGTTGCTTGTGCCCTACTGTGTTGTTCCTCCACACATATCAGGGTGGTCGAAGTTTCCCATGAGGACAAGGGCTTGTGAGCTTGAGAACACTCCTATTTGCCTATAGAGGGCTTTATCCCTACCATCCTCCTATAACATCATAAGTGTTTCATACCTGGGAATGATATTTCTTTTTGATTCCATTATTTTAATTTTTTCTAACATTTAATTTCCCTTTTCTACCACTCATGATATTTTTGGAGAACAAACACCAAGATCACTGTGGCACCAGGATCTTTCCCTGACAGGTAAGAGCTAATATAGAGCCTATTACTATGTCTGTTTATTTTAACTCAGGTACACTAATTTGCATTTATCAATATTGAACTCTACCTATTCCTCTATGGCATCAGGAGAGCCTACTGAAGTTTCTCAGGCAGTTTTGATCAGGCTATCCTGACTAACCCTGTAGCAATTGCAAACAGTGGCACCTTGTGATCACCTGTTCTTGTAGCCCACACGCTGGCTGTGACCAGTGGCACTAGTCCTGAGCCATCTCTCAGACATCTTCCTCCTCATCCTACTCTCACCTGCTCATCTCAATTCCCAATCCCTGCCTTTTTAAAGACATGCTCTTACCTAAATGCTGATCAAATTTGGAATGGGTCTGAAAAATACTGCAATCAAAATGGCTTTTTGTCCACTAGAGGGAAGTACCTCCATAATTAGGTGACTGTACAGATCAAGAAAAATAGTCTTTCATGTTTCTAAATTGCAAGACAACACTTGTTTTGAACTTTAATAATAATAATTAAATGCACAAACAAAGAACTGCTTTTAGTAAAGACATTGACATGTTAGGTAATAAATAACCTTTTAAATTGGATTGTGCTAGGCTTGCCTTAATGCAGACTTCTGTTCAGTAAAAGCTAGCTTATGACTTAATAGTGTCACAGGAAATTGCTATAGAAGAACAATTAAAGAAAATGGGGGTTAGATTTGTATTTCTGGCAAAATCTGTGTTGTGTTCAACTCCCTTAAGGTAGAAATACCATTAACCTTTAATGAAATAATGTTAAATTACTTTCAAATAGTTGTCACACTAAAGATGAGTCACAAAGAGAAGTCACCCGAATAATGTTCTGTTTATCTCTGCAGTGGCACATGTAAACCATCCTTTTCCCAATCTTCTGTTATATATATGATACCATAAAAGAAAGACTTTAGAGTAGAGTCACTGATCTACTGAAACATTTAAGCATATCAGTTATTTCATAACAAGAGAGCATGCTCATAGTTAGACACTCTACCACAACCTGAGTGGTTTATTTTCCATGAAGTTTAGAAACTTAAATGTGAGAGACTAGGTCTTATATAGACACACTATGACCACTGATACCACTTACATTTTGATTTTATTTTTTTCTTACTAAACTCTGATAGAGGCCTTACCATTTTTAGAACAGTTCAGAAAGACATCTACAAAAGTAGTACTGCCTGTCTTCAAGGACTGATCACTAAAATCCTACAACTGACTTAGCAGCTTAAAAGAGTTTGGATATTAAACCTTTGTGCAGTGGCCTTCAACTCAAGTTGAATGAGGTTTGAGCTCCTACTTCATGATCAAATAGTCTGAGAGGAATTTAGTGGGAAACTAAGTGTAACATGGAGGTAAACTCACAACCTTGATCAAGCTGTGTTTAGGCAATCATGCTGATATCTGACCCAAATGCCTTAACATTGTCACTTAAATGTCTCCTGAGTGAAGGGACCCTCATTTTATTATATAATAAAATCGTTGTTGTACTATAAAGGAAAAAAAAACCCAAATAACTCAGAAATAGGTGACAAGGTGCCACAACACTGACTTCTGTCCTTGACTGCCAGAGCTCTGCAGTCAGTTTTCACACAGAATCAGCCCATCAAAATTCTCCTGGCTTTAGTAGTCAGGATTTCACTGGAATCCTTCATGGTCTTCAGCAAAACTTCCTATTTGCTCCTATCTGTTAAAACACTTTAATATATTGCCAAGAAAAGACAACTTCTGTTATCTTGCCACATTGAATCATTCGTGGTTTAGGATTCTGCTACATGGAAATTGCCAGTAAAATATTAGTAAAAAAATTATAAATAAATAATTAAAAGCCTCCAGACTATCTTAGAAATTCTCCCTGCAGGTTTTCTGAGGAGAAAACAGCTACCCTGCTCATCATTACCTTCTCCTCCCCTTGTGTTTGCCTCATACTTTAAGAGGAACTGAGGTGAGAGGCAGCAGCAGACTGTCTGGACTGCACTCTTGTCCCCGTCAAGACAGAGGCTCCTTTCCACTGCCCAAACTGCCTGCACCAAGGCTGCCCTGGGAGCTGCTCCAGTTAGGGCAGCAGTCAGAAGGGCTTTCCCTGCACAAACACATGCAGCCAAGAGGATGCATCCTTTCTACAAACACAGCCCCCTTCACAGAAGTTCTGGAGGAGGGGTGGGTGATAGAGGCCACACACTCTGTGACTCCCTCCCTCTTCTGCAGGATTGGGACCTACACATAGAAGTACTGGGTCCTTGGCTGGTGCATCCCCAACAGAGTATTAAAAAGGGAAACCTGCAGTATCAAGGTTTTTTTAGATCAATTCCTTGAACTACATGATAGAAACGATTTTTAAAATGCAAAACATTGTGCTTGTGATTTTTTTTTTAAGCTTAACACAAAGTGACAGTTGACTAAACAGTTTTACATAAAATTTCCATTCCCATTTGAAAAGCTTACACTTGGAATAAACATCCCTTCCCAGCTCCACTCCCAAGCTCAAGGTTTGATCTGGAAAAACCCTCAAACACTAAAATAAACATTTTTTTCCAAACAGACTCCACCACCTCACTTTCTCCTTCACAGCTCCATCGCTTAGATAACATTACCAGCTTCAACTTCACAAGGTGTTTCACACTTCACACCAACATACTGTGAAACAAATCGCTCATCTGCAGAGTGTACGCTGCTTAATGAGGCTTTTGCTTTAGGTTCTGTTCTGGGCACAAACTGAAAAAGAAGATGCTCACTTACCACAGAAGAGTCGCTACTGAGTTTTGAGCAGCAGAACTGTGAATGAGAGGTGCACAGAAGAGAGCATTTAAATGACACAGCTTTCCACTGAAAAATGGAGAATTTTGACCCAGCTTTCTGAAGTCTAAAACCTATAATTAACAGTGACTAGGCTATGTAACGCTAATGGATTGCCTATGTAGCCAGCCTATCATTTTATTTAAAATATAATGGAAGTGAAACTCTCTCTCTGCTATCAGCAGGTTTTGGCAGCAGAGCAGAAATGAACACAGAGAATAGGTGGGTGTTCTTTCGCTGGGTATCAAAACCCTGTTGAAGGAAACATGTTTCTTTTGTAAGAACACAATGGAGATGTGAAAAGAACAATGAAGGATTTCAAAAATAGAGTGCATGAACAAAGTTTCACACTGACTAGATCAGAAAGGGGTCCCTGCTGTCTGAAGACACACAGAGTTATGCTTGGCTTATTTTTCTGCTGCATGCTGCTTTCATACCACTTCAGACATACACACAGGCTACCTAGTGTGGAGTGGGTGGGTGATGTGTTAGAGTGCTCAACAGTGGTTTTCCCTTAACCCTTGTCTGTCAAGTCTCCTCCTACAGAATAACTGAAATGTAAAATTTCCAGGAGTAGCCACTAATTTGGTATTCTTCAAGTGCTTTTGTGCCTACATTTAGAAAACCTAAGTGGCAAAGGGAAAGGTCTAAGAATTTGGTTCACTGTTTTCCAAGGGACACTTTCCATTCCTGCATGGTTTGGAACAGCATGAATTGAGCAAATCTGACTTCTCTTCTTTTATTTTAGTAATATCATGCTTTACAACCTTTCTAAATCCTAGTTTCCACACCTATTGTGTCTACAGTAATACTGTATCTATAGTAATATCATTAGCAATCTCGTCCACATAGATATTTAGACACACAAAGAATACTAAAAAGAAGTTATTAAATACAAAGAGTTGCAGTTGACTGGTAGTAGAGGTGACAGAATTTTCTAAAGCTCCATTATTGTTAAACCTGTTCCTTGACCTTTAAAAAAATAAAAGGGCACCATATTCGGTTTATTTCAGGTGACTAGACATAAGCAGAATGGACTTCTGCCAACACTGCGATAATTCAGGATACATTATTCTCATTATATTTCCCAGGTTTTTTCAGGCATTCATAACTTCCTGAAATATTAATAAGTGCTGAGATTTATTATACACCTAAGGCTCAGTCTTGTAACGGATGTTGCTCTGTGGCCCTGAGCTGGGACTAGATCTTGTATTCGCATGCTCTTCTAACGTGGAATCAAAATAGCAAAAAGCAAGGCTGGAAGGCACCTTGCAGGGTCATTGAGCATCCTCTGGCTCACACCATGAATGGATAACCATACATTTTTCTAATTTATTCTTTGTAACCCCCAATGACACAGGACAGTGACACATTCCCATTCTCAAGCCTCTCTGTGCTCACTATTTATGTTGAAGTTAAACCTTCCAATGGCAACCCATTTGGGTTTTTTTACAGTCTTATGTACGGGGAGAATAGCTCATTGAGGCTTTAACAGGACTTAACAACAGTCTTTGAATACCTATGGGAAACTTACAGAGAAGGTGGAAGTCGGCTCTTTACTGAGGTGCGTGGCAGAAGGCAGCAGTCACAAATAAAAGAGAGACAGGAACAGAGGAGGTTTTGGCTGGACATTAGGACAGTATTTTCACTGAGAAGATCATTATGGACTGGATAAAGTTGTAGACTCTCCCTTTTTGGAAGTTTTCAAGACCTGACTTCAAATTCCTGAGCAGATTGGTCTGAATTCAGCATTGTCCCTGCTTTGAGAGAGAAGTTGGATTAGAGACCTCCTGAGGGGCCTCTCATCCTGAATTATTCTGCAAGTCTAATTCTATCTCTTTTTACAGAAGACCCTTAAAATGAAACTGCTTTTCATTTTCCCTCATCTAGTTCAAAAATGTATTCAGCCTCCCCTCAGAAGATGTGTTTTCCATGAACCTGGCTGTTATTTCTCTCCTCTGGACTCTCTCTGAGTTTCTCCCACCTCCCTTGAAGGGCACTGGGCCTCTGGTTTTATATGATGAGAACACTTCTCCAGACTGAGGCCAGAGGTATCATCAGGTGGCAGAACAGAGATTCTCAGTTGCTTCATAAGTGCTGAGACTTCATTTGAGATGGCTACATGAAAGACAACATGCAGCATGGGACAGTCTATACAGCATGGTATCTTAAAACATATATATTCTTAAAGAGAACAGTTTGGAGCTATTCAAAGTGCTCTGTACACATCCTCAGCCACACAAGCCTTTAAACGTAAAAACTAGAGTTATCCTGAAATTCAGCTTTTCCTGCATCTCCCTCTCCAAACCATGAGATCATTTTTCTTTCTTGGAGTTTTTGTGCTTTTTTTCCAGAGTAGTTTCAAATACACCATATTGCTCCTTCAGGTTGGCACCAAAAGTTAATGCTGTGCCCAAAGATGAATAAGCTAGGAATATGACTCCAGAACAGAAAAGGGTTTGCATCTTTAAATAATGGGTAGTGCTTTGGCAGCAGTATTTTTTATTTTTAATTTTTGTAAACAACCCTATCCCAATAGAATTAAAAAATGTCCTGTAATAAGTCCTCTTCAAGAAAATATGGAGCAAACAGTGCCTTACAGCTGTTTATGTGAAACAAAGATCCTAAACTGTCAATTTTGTTCCTGACTCTTTTTCTCTTAAGACTCCAAAACTCATAAAACTATATTCGAATAATAATGACCAGAACATATATAATATTTGCCAGGCACTAGTTCGGCAGTCTGCTTTTCTTCTCATAAGCCTATACAGCCTCACAGCCCCAAACAGTACCTTGTAATCCCTGATGTTCCCTTCTTCCCTGTGCTCTCCCCACTGACAACTTCAACTTGGTCACAATCTGAAAGGATGTTCTTTTATGCAGGGAGTTTTCCCCAGGGTCTATTTTGATATCCTTGGACAATAAAAAATTTCTGCCGCACCATGGCTCACTTGTTCTCAGTCTGGCACATTACTTGCTGATCTTGGCAGAACCATAGTGAATTTAAATAGACAAGTGTATTTTTTACAATTTTTCTGGGGTGTATTCCTTCCCCCTTCCAAAGAAATGACATAGTCAAAAGAACATCAGGCTTGAGGACATGGAGTTTGCTGGTTAATTTTTTCCTTCCAAATTATGCAAAGTATCATCTTTACATATCAATATAAGATCCAAAAATCCCTCTGTATAAATGGTGGCCTAGTGAGAATGTTTATCTTGGTACCCATCCTTTTGATTACTTATATACAGTTACAAGTACGCAGACCTCAGGCACTTTGATATCATGCTTTGGTCTTAATAATTTCATTTATCACTTCTATCCTTAAGTTTGTTGAGAGGTGATAAACTGGCAAAATGCATATTTAATTTGTATTTGCTACAAGTAAAACTGCCTCTGAAGCACTGGACATTTATTTTTACAGCTGGTTCTGAATTCAAATGCACTGGTCATAAATAATTTCTGAGGGTCATTTAATATTTATGCCAGAAATCTGAAACTCCATGTCATGTTTGGAGAAATGAAGCACAGGGAGAAGAGGTTATGTGTTCATTGAACCAGTACAGGCTTGAGTGTTTGACACAGTACTGCCAGTGCACCTATAAGAATCTGAGAGCAGCAGTTGTTGCCCTGCCATTGTTGAGGAATCTGAAAGTCCCCCCTTGCCAATCTGTGTGACCTGCATAATGAGTGGTCTGTTTTATCTTTTCAGTCATCCCCCTCATCCCTGACCCTGCAAGACTGCTTTATGTAAGAAACAAAGTGCATCTTCTCAGATCTACCCAAGTGTTTGCCTCCACCTGACAGAGTGTAAAACATAGCTGACTTTGATGTGTTGCTCTTTTGCCTGATTGATTTTTTTGGAGGGAATGGTCAGGCAAGTATTTATTGCACTGACTTGTTCAGTTTTAACTATGTTCTCAGTTACTCCTATGTGGGTTAAATTTAACTGTCCATCTTTCAGGTGAGAATTACTTTACTTGACTTTAGGAAAATTCAATTTGGACATCTATGGCTGAGCTGGGTGCCCCATATAGTCAGAAGAAAGAAATAGATGGAGAATGGATAAACAATCTGGAGATGAAAAAGCCAGGAAGGAAAAGAAAATCATAATTGAAAACAACCATTAAGAGCTGAGTTGAATGCAAGGTTTTGCACTTAAATGGATTTAATCAGTTGCAAAACAACTAGTTAGCCATAGGTTGCTTATGAATGACACTGGATCACAAGCTGAACATGAGTCCACATTCAGGTCAACATGACCAAGTTATCAATGATAAAGCTTTGGAGGATTACCCTAAGAGAAGTGCTCCCCATCTTATTTAAAAGGATATATTATGTTTTCTTTGCTGCTTCTGGTGTTCTAATTTCATGACCTAAGTAATACTATTTGCTCCTAAGTGTTCATTTGGTGCAGTTTTAGGCAGCTGAATCCAAATAGTCATTTTCATGACTCTTCTCTGTCAATTAATATATTTTGGGTTTCTGGCCACAGTCTTCTCTAAAATGACCCGACTACAAGTTTTGATAATGTAAGGAGTTTTGTGTATCTCAGTTATGACGAATGGCTATTGTCTAATACGCCATTCACTGGAGCCTAATTTTGGCATTTAGGCTGGGTTTTTTGAGTACTGCAATAAAACCACCCAGAACTCTTGCTCAATTTAACATAATCTGTTGCTTTTATTTAGTGCTTGTGATGTTCTAGCTGTCTGAGGTTCATGAAAGTGCAAACCATTAGGTGCTTGGATCACCTGCTGCTTGTGGTATGCCACACAAGCATTTATTTCCTTCTGCATCAGCTGCTTACGCACAAAACTGTAAGAAAATAAAGCTGAAAAAAAGTTTGGCAAGTTATAGAGTCTGCTGCTCTCCCACAAGATTCCTGACTGTCTCTTAAAGACTTCCTGTGATAGAGATCCTTTCAAAGTAATTTATTCCAGTTCTTTAGTATTCTTGGCATTAAAAAGACATTCAATTGAACCACTTTTGGAAGTTCAATTAGCTCTTCTTTCACCCCAGGTCAGTAATTTCTTGTCCTCCCTGCCACAACTGTGGACAACAGACTGCTCAATTCTGAAGACCCAGCATGTCTGAAGACTCTGAAAAGACCTCAGTCTTTTCTTTATGAGAAATGTTCGTACCTCTTTCTTAGGTCATGTCTTTTAACACTACTGTTAAAAAACGCTGTTTAGATGACTTGGAAAGACTAATACTACTTTTAAAGCAAGTGAACCTCAACTGAACAATTAGGAGGTAGGACTGCAGCATGGTGAAAGACAAGCTAAAAAAATGACTGTGTTGGAAAAGATGCAGAATCAGAACTGAATGTTTGGTGCAATGATGAATACAGTATAAAGTCTCAATAAGGCAAACCAAAACTGAAAAGGTAGAGAAGAAAAGTGGTTTAAATTTTTAGCTAATGCAATGAAAACAGTCATAGAAAGCAGGGACTTTGAAGTGCTGACATGGAAAGAGGAAGAGAATCACTAACCAAATTTTGACTCACAAGTGAAAATTATGCTACCTGATAAGAGAGTGAATGAAAATATCTAGATTGTGCATCTTTTTGATCCAGGAACTCTCTGATGGCAAGATAACCAGAAGAAAAGTCCTTCAGCAATATTTGGAAACTACTGTGACAGTCTGTATTTAACACACTAGCAACTTAAGAATGAATGAGCTTTTTCGTCTGTGAAAAGGCATTTTAAAATGACAGTGTTACAAATTCTGATCTCTATGGAATTAAGCTTTTGAAGTGCACAGTAACATAAAGGTAATTCCTGTAAGAGAAAAGGTAATTTTCATTCTGGTTAGCCAAGTGAAGGCATGGAAGAAGGAGAATACCAAGAGTGGGAAGGATAAGCCAAGGTTTAGGTAAATGTGCAGAAATCAGATGCAATGCCTATGTAATAGCTATATTCACATGCTAATGACTTGAACCAGTAAAAGACCTAAAAGCTTCAAAGACAAACTGTATTGTGTAGCACTTCAAGTAAACTCTAAATCCCTATCTAAGCATTTAGCATTCCTGTATAAGACAAGAGAAAGAGGAATTCTCCAAAAGTTAGGGATACAAGAAAACCACTGAGCAGGGAACTTCCCAAAGCCAGTCAACAGTCAATGTAAGGAAACACAGGACTGCATATGAGTTTCTTCCTTCTCCAGAGGTTTTATATTCAGCCAAACACTCCTTTCCCTAGTTGGAAGCAAAAACTTCCAGCAAGGTTTCTAACTAGGGAAAAACCTAGGAGAGCTCTTTGGGAAAAGTGATCATAATTCCTGTGCAATCTCAGCTGAGGAAGAACCATGATTCATTTTTTACAGCCTTTAACAAAGCAAAGCCAAGTGGTACTTTAAGCCAAAACCCAAAGGAGTGCTTTAACCTCTGTCTACACAACCAAATTCCTTCTTGCTTGTCTTTAAGTCCTCAATTTTATGTTCTTGCCCACATGGTGACAGTTTTAGGAATAAATGCTATGTCAAGAATGGAAATCAGCAAAAGCAAAACTCAGTCTGGCACTAGGGTATTTCTGTAGGAAGAGAAAGCTGAGAAACTGATGGAAGTGAGCTCGATTCTCCCATATGCACAGACAAGTGTTCTTAGTAGCCACTGGACTACTACAAAGGATTAAAATTGTAGTCCATAACTACAAGCCTTGAGCAGAAAATGTTCACCTGCTCTTTGTGAGGATACAGATATCAATTTCTGTACAGCTACTCAGAGCAGTTCTGAAACCTTTTTGTTGCCTGAAGATCAAACGCACAGTTTGGTTTGTATGCACCAAGTTCTCCCCAGTGCAAAGCTAAGAGCCTCCAAGCTGCTTGTTAGAAAAGTTTCTGACATGTGCTATCCCCTATTCTATCCTCTCTGTGTCTTCTTTGAGAAACAAGACTATGAGGCCAAAATTGAGACAGGGAAAATGTTAACAGTTAAGAAGGCTGTAGGATCTTAATCTGAAAATTGCTTTGGGAAGTCAAATGCCACTCTGCTTGGCTTACAGAGTCTAGCTTCTCAGACAGAGGCCACTGAGGATATGGCATAGCCTATAGCATTTTCTGGAACTGCAGACAGAATGTGGAGGCACTCAGGGAATTTAGGTGGTGCCATGACCAGGCTGTTGCTGGGAGGGGAACAGGCAATGGATTCAGATCACAATTCTGGACCCGAGCGTGTTAATCCCTCTTTGAATCTGGCTGCTCAGTTTGCTGTTTAAATGAGGCTGTTATTTCTTGTCCGCTTCCTAAGGCTATTTCGAGACTAACTGCAGGACTGCAAGGCAATCAGATACTTCAGTAAGTCACTATTGGCCCCCCTGGGGACCCTCTGCCTCTCCTAAGTAGAGATCCTGCAGGAGCTGCCAACATGCAGAGCTCTTCCTCAGACTTCCTCTACCAGGCTGTTGCTTAGCCACAAGGCAGCCCAGGAGGCTGTGGAGCTCCAGATGTCAGCGTGCGGTTAATCCCCATGCCGGCAAGGGGCCAGAGGTACAAATGTCTGCGTGTAATTGCCATTCTCTTGTGACTAAACACGAGCCCGTGCTCGGTGCCCAGCTATACATATGAGAAATTCTGTACCGCTTGCAGTCCTCCCTGCTTGCTGCCTGATCAAGAACTAGTTGGTCTTGTGACAGTATTTTAATGACTGTTTATGTATGGAGAAGTGAGGCATGCATTTACTGTGCTAATAGCACATTTTAAATGATAGTTACTAGCAAGAAGAGTATGCCCTGTGAACCAGGGCAGTATGCCCAATACTCTCGTTGTGGGAATATAAATTTGTTCTTTCCCCTGCAGCTTTCACAGTTCGGACTAATATAGTTCTTCAAGTGAAGAACAGGAGAGCCCTCCTGTGGCTAATTTAACACCTGTGGTATCTCACAGATGCTACGGATGGTAGTAAAAAATACATTGTATCTAAGTTTCCTTTTGTTCTTAACGCTGGTCTCACCTCTTTTAAATATATTTAATTTAATGAACCTCAAATTTGATTTCCAGCCAGTGGTATCTCAGGGTTTTTTTCCTTCCACTGAAAATGAACAAGCCATTCCTCATACCGTATCTGTGCTTCGTTTTTCAGTTTTGGCAATTGGAATGTAAATTATAAAGTAACCCTTTCTGAAATGTTTCTCTTGTGGGCTGCAGGGCAGAAGAGTGACATATAGGGGATTTATTATGCACAATGACCTCATTCTTTCCAAGTTTCCTTACTCTCAGAAGACATATTTGCAATTCACACACAGAGTTCAAAACTGTGTAGCAGGCTACACATCTGCTGTACATACATACACACACAGAGTTTCTTACATTCCCCAAAGACAACAGCCAACAAACTGGTGTGAGTCTTTTCATTATTTTTGCACTAGGGCTCTCTTTGGACCTAACTGATGCAACAAGATTCTTAAGTAACCCCTAGTTTCTGTACAAACGTCTCAAAGGCACTGCAAAGATAAGACAGATCATCTGGGGTCCATTTTTAAGCAAAAAATTACTCATGGCTTTAAAAATCATACTTTTGGCATCAACTGGCTGAGCTGGAAATCAAAAAAGGGAATTAACTGAGCTCTAGTGTATCCAATACAGGGATAATTTAATCTAAACTTATATGAGTCCGATTTGTTTTCTTGACCCTGCATTTAACCCTTAGGAGGCACTCACTACTTTGCTGATAATTTGACATGCATTACATCACACTTCAAACGCAAAAGTGCTCAAGACTCTCAAAGCCACTCCCCTTCTGCTCTGTCTGAAACATGCACATCATATTCATCTTGTCTTCCTCAATATCTATGCAGAGTTTATTTTGTTCCCTTCCTCACTATTCCTTTTTAAAGCAGGTTGAGCACATGCTGTGGTGCAGCATTCTGATCAAGGTACAATCTAGTAGCAAGCAATAACAATCTACAAGCACAACTCCACTGTCCTATGTATCTGACATGCAGCTAACACAAATTTTACTCTTAACCAGAACAAACAAATATTGAAATAACAAGTTTAGTGGCTTCATGTGCAGAAATTGTCTGAACCAGCTCAGATAAAGAATCATGAAAACGTGACCAAACTGAGATGATAGAACAGTATGAAAACATAACCTGTGTTTTCAGAAGATAAGAATTTTCCCAAAGTTGTGCAGAAAGATTCAGGACACTAGATTACATTCTAAAGAGGGAACATAGGCAAACTGTGTTTAACAACACTGATTTTAGGATTTACCTACAAGTAAAATAAGAGACTTAGGTACCTATCTTTCAGTCCTAACCTTACATACTTTTCTTTACAATTACGTGAATTCAATACCACAAATAGAGACTGTTCTCAACTCAGATGAGATGATAATACACAAATAGGAAGTTTAATCAGTGTTTTGAATCTACTTAGGCTGGGGTGGATTTCTGGGCACAATTAATAATCTCCCTAGAAGAACTGGCACCAGTCTGACCACGTTCAGCCCTATCTTAATAATAAAGGAACATATGGACCAGACTGGTGCCTTCTAAAGCTGTGTCACTGCTCCATGTAGTGCACTTGTACAGCCCCCTACAAGCCTGTCTGTTAAATCAATGCTTGGGCTATTAAACCATTTTTCTTTTTAAAAATAAATTATACTTGCTTCTTAGCTTGTCTAGACAAAGACATATTCTTTTGCTAGCTGCCAATGGCGTTTGAAGGCAGACTATCTCTCCAATTTTTTTATTTTATCTCTTCATCAGTTCGCTTGGGCAGAGGTGACAGGATTAAAATTTGCAAGACACACGTCAAACCTCTCTGAGAAAGATCAGCAGTTTTTCTGAATGCCTGGAGACCTGAGGGTTGAGATATTTCAGTTAATCTGCTTTTAGAAAAAGAATATAGAGAAATTCCTTCACCTTAAACAACCAACCTCCTCAAAAGGCAGAAAATTGCCATTTAACTCAGATACTGCACTATGACATTCATTTAAACTGTTTTGTTTGTGTTTTCTTTTTTTTTCTATGACAGGCTTTTTCCACAGCAAAGAGCCAGACTTATTTATAAATATTACATTCTTTTCCTGGTCTCTGGCTAGATGACATGTATAAGAGCTTATTGTGTTCTGTCTACAGGACTGGAGGCAGTCTCATATATACACATACATACACATATATTGTATATTTAGGAATGTGTGAATAATTTGCCTTAGAAGAATACAAACAATTATTTTAATAGGCTATGCCTAAGTGTAAACCTATATTCAAAATGAGACTTAAGGGAATATGTGTATTTTGTTTGTTGAACAAATGCCTGAAGTTTTAGAGCCATGAAGTCTAGGATTGAAAAAGTTAGACTGAAACTGTTCTTTAAGATAAAATACAATTAATCTCAGGGACATAGGACTGGAAGGAATTTCCCATTAGTTTATAGGGATCCCTGTTGGAAATGGATAGCTATTTTGCTTCCTCAGGTTACAAGAAAATTCCTCAGGTTACCTGAAAATTTAGGAAACTTCTGTTTAAAGCATTTTACATTGCAGAGTATAATTACAAAAGATTTGATATTCAGATATTTTGAAACACCTATCAGTCTTGCCAGTTGCTTACAAAATCCGTACCTTTCCAATTTAATTCATCCATTTAATCTTGAAAAATCTATTTAACTTTGATGTTTTTATTATTTTGCTGTTATTTCAGTAATTCAGATCTTCAAAGGTAAGAACATATTAGCCATTCAAAGCCAGAAATCAAATAAAGCTACACTCCCTGTTCTCTAATCAGAGCTTTCATCTGCACGTTTATGATTTCAGGAAGAAGCCAAATTAGTCCTAATTGACTCTAATTTAACTTGGCCACTCAAATAGGATATGAGATCACATTTCATCATACTGTAGATATTTTAATCATTAGTGTACACAGACTGGAGAATTTACTGTACACTGGAAAAAGCCTATCTTATTGCATAGAAGTTCAACCATGTAGCAACAGACCTGATTTCATTTTCTTTTAAAACTACAGTCTTCAGACAAAATGTGTTCTCTGTTTGATGTGCATTTGAGGTTTAAGTTTGACTTAGGACTGCATGCTTAAAATAATTCTGTAACACATAGGGGTTTTTTAAGCCTCAAGTGGCATGAAGTTATTTAAATTACTTTAATATTATGCAGCTTTACATGAGGAGAAGACCTTTTGCTTAAAGATTTGAAGGAAAGGCAGTTGCTGAGAGATGAGTGTTGGCTGGTCATAATCTACACGATCCCAGTTTGGGGGTAGAAACTGAGAAACATTTATTGATCACTCGCGTCACAATATATAGAACCGAGGAGCGGGGTATGTTAATGAGGAGGTAGAACATGTTAATAGGGGGGATGAGCTATGTTAACTAGAACTTAGGAAATCCAGTCACTATATTTCACCATACAGTAAGTATTTCTCCATACCAGGACCACCTCGGGGGAAACACGGTTTCTGCATGTCTTGCAACATCTCGTAAAGTCCTTCCATATCTTTCAGGGGAAGACAGGGCTAATATACATAGATAGCTGAAAACAGTCCTGGTCTCCTGATGCCGAAAAACCTCGGTATGAAAGGAACTGCTAAGAGAGTTTGTTCTTTTAGCAGCGAAGGTATTTATTCAAGCAGTGCTGGAAAGCTAGCCAGTTCACGCTGCACAAACTAGCTTCGAATCAACAGTGCAAAATGAACCATTTTATACATTTCACTACATGATTACAACATACAGTTTTGCATAGTAATAAGATTACAACATCTGGTTATGCATATTAATGATTAGGCGGAGACTAGGCGGAGTCTGGGCGGAGCCTTCCAGAATCCTCCCTTGGCATCAGGATTAGGTGGTCATTTCCGGTCTTCAGTCTCACTCCAGGGGTCTTTTAACTCCTCTTTCTCACCTTGACCTCCTCGGCCTTCATTGTTCATGACCTAGTCACTGAAGCTTACAGAAACCACTGGCTTAAGGCCATTTTGCTCTATTCAAACGTCTGCATTGCCATGATTAACAGCACTAGGTTATTTGTATATAGTTTTCTAAGATCAGGTCCAGTGATTTGAACAGAACACAACTCTATGTTCTCTGATAAACTCAAGCAAGGCAGGTGCTGAACAGCTTCTAGTGATCCGGTTAACCATTTCTGGGGTTTAGCCTTGTTTCACTCCAAAGTATCCTCCTGTGGCGGGCTCCTGTCTTATCGAAGGGAGGAAACCCTTTCTGTATCTGCTACCCAGGGTTTGCTGGACAATCCCTTCAGGTCTCCATCTGTTAATAATTGTTTTTCTTCCCCAACAGATGAGGCCCCTCAGAGCAGCTCAGGCTGCCGGATGTTCCTGGCTGGATGGAGGCTCAGCCCCTGCACAGCAGCAGCTCCTCAGGTCTGGCGGCAAGACGCGGTCAAGCCTTCAGCTCTCACTTCAGTAGCTGATGCAATTTTGTAGGAAAACTTGGAGATAATTGAGGAACTTGGAAGTACAGCCAAAGGGCAGAAGCAAAGGTGTTTGCATCAATGTGCTGGATCAGCATGAATCAGAAATTCTCTAATTTTGCTTAGCACATGTTAATTTTGGTTTTCTACTCCAGGT
The DNA here is from genome assembly GCA_013396755.1 of Sclerurus mexicanus. NCBI lineage: Eukaryota > Metazoa > Chordata > Aves > Passeriformes > Furnariidae > Sclerurus > Sclerurus mexicanus. Next base: position 858,395 of record VWZF01003565.1, on the reverse strand, counting down.
GCAATGCCTAATTATCACTTCATCATTCTTTTCCTCCTGCTTAATTACCTACCAGCTTATATCTGCTGATAGTATCTTTCATTTGAAGTGAGCTGATCAAATGTAATTAAACACATTTTTAAGAATAATCTTTCAGAATGTTTAAAGCTTTTTTGCTCAGTGATATTGGTACTCCTTAGAGAGCCCACAAAGGCAGTGGCAAATCAGGAGTGTTCCTGACTGCAAACTAGAGAGGGAGCAAATGTTACACATTTATTTTAAAGCAGAATAGTTGGACACGATAGGTTTTGTAATCAGAAACCCTTGAACTGGCAGCTTATTTCTAAAAGTTATGTGTAACTGGAGAATGTGAATACCATGCAACCTCTGTATTTAATAAATGTTAAAAATTGAGTGTTTTTATTTCTGGAAATTACTGGAAAATCTACAGACCAAGCATTATTCATATCACTGATTTGGCAAGTAAATTTGCATAATGGAAGCATTGAGAAGCAAAGGAATCACAGTTGTTAGTTTTTGGCTATAAGTTATTTTCCTCCCCTACACAAAGGAGTTCAAGCAATTTTACTGGCATTTGTTAAGGAGGGTGTTTCGGCAACGTAACATCGCAGTTTAGAGCCCTGCTCTGTGGAAACCTAATTCTTTCCTCGTTTTGGTGGAGTGCCTCTAAATCAATGACATCTCTACTGAGCAGAAAAACTGCTTTGGGACTGGGAAAGGGAGCAGCTCACACAAGCATAATAAGAAAGCTTTCCTGTTGGTCACCTGGATTGATGACTGGTAAGTCACTGCCACAGCAAGATGGAAACTGAACACATGGGAATGCCAGGTGGCTTTCTTTAAATAAATCAAGGAAATTTCTTCCCTCCCTACAGAGCAGAGAAATTATCTAGAGAAAGACAGCTTTTACTTATTTTTTTTGCAGGGAGTGGAGGAAAAAGTGACAAGAACTACTACTACTATCTTCAAAAGTCCTTAGATGAGACTGAACAGGGCAACATTTTCCACCAAAGCCTTTGTGCTCCTTGTCTCTCCAAGCATGAAGACAGCTCCCATCTCCATGTTGTGTTTCAAGATTCACTAATGCATGTGGCACCAGCAGTAACTGCCTTCAGGTATGAATATAGCACTACAGCACTGCAGTGTCCCACCTCCATCTATTCTGTTTCAACTTCCATTTTGAATGTCAGCACTCTAGGACAGAGCAAAACATCCCTGAATTATACTAGGAGTAAAAAAATAAGACAATCCAGCATTGTAAAAGTCATCCTTTCAGAAAACAACAAGAACAGGTCAGAGCCAAGTCTTGCTATCTCATCTGGCAGGCACTTTCATGAACATCCTGGGGAAAGAAGGCCACACAGCAGCCATTCTGCAGCAGCAAAGTTAATTTAATGGGAGTACATTACATAGGTGAGAACTTTTGAGACACAAAGTGAAATATTACCACAGCATTCAGTCACCAATTTATAAACTATCTGGAGTAATACTTTGAGAGTGTGCTCCATCACAGTATTTTTTAAAACATCTGTATTTGTTATATAATATTTTGATCCCTTATTCATGTTCAATAGGAGTTAACTGGTTGTAGCTTTGCTAGGAGAAGAGATTTTTCAAAGTTACAGACAGCAACACTAGCAAGGATCAGGAAAGGAAAATTCTTTAATGAAGATAATAAAATTGATAAAGAAATGGATAAAACTCTTCAGTATTACAGCCTTGGATGGGCGGTATTGGAGCTTTAGTTGTGAAATTATAACTCTGGGATGAAGCTAAAACAGCTTAGTCAAATTAGCTGTTTTGATGGTCACATCTGCCAGAGTGAATATATCACAAGAGCAAGATGTGCCCAGGATAGAGGAAAACTAGTGGGAGAATAGATTCTCCCTCCCTCAGCATTCAAGTCAATAGCCAGGTGAAAGTTTTCATTTGGAGGATTCTTGGCTTTCAAGAAAAGGAGATCTCAGAATGACTAACTAATATCTTCCTTGAAGAACTGAAAGCTGAAGAAAAGGCTGAGAGAAACAGCAGTCATAAGGCTTGTGGCTCAACCTCCCCATTTGGATTTGATTGAGTTGCAAATGGGAAGCAAAAGCAGTTTTTAGAACACTTTCTAGCTATTCCTTTTTATCTTATAGAATAATCCAAAAATATTTGGTGCCACTAAGGTCTGCTAGCACTAATGACAAACCAAGCATCTTAGCTTTCCAGCTTTTAAAGCAATTTCGATTTTTGTTTTAAAAAGCAATTTAAAGAGAAAGAGTTAAGGTAGAAATATGGTCTTCTGATTCCAATTTTTCCTGAGAATGTTGGGCATTTTGGAAGTGGAAAATTTTGTTGCCAAACTCCTTCAGAAAAGTGACTTTGCATCAGATTTAACCCCAAGGTTCCCAGATATAACCAATAAGAGTTAAGACTCAGCATTTCTACTAACAAAATAAAGCATAATCTTCATTGCATGTAGTGACCATTTTAATGTATTAAACAGCTTAGATACAGCTCGGCATCACATTTTTTACAGTTCTGGCTGTTTTGTGCTACCATCATTGCTGGGCTGCAGAGGAGTTTGTTGAAAGTATTGTTGCCTTGTTTTTATTTGTGTTTGGGAAAAGAACCATGAGACTGTTACGGGATTTCTGCTGCATAAGAAAGCCAGTGGGAAAATATCTTCTGGTAATCTCTAGAGAGGGATGGGAGCAGAGCTCTCCCATGGATTGCAATTTTGTAAACTCAGAACAACATAACCTAGCAGCTTTTGAAGTACTGGAATTCTTCATCTCTGTCTGCAGACCCCCACTGGCTTGATGGGTGATTTTCAGGAAGTTTTGACACCCTAGCAACAGAAAGTGTTAGGATGCTTGGCTTAGAGTGTTGACCTCATGTCTTTTAAGAGTCTCTTATACAGCTCTGCCTAAGTCTGACACAGCCAAGTGCCGAAATATTTCCTGTGGTCAAACCAACATACAGTAGTAGTACAGAAGGCAGTGTGCATGTTATAAGGCAGTAGATCACTCTCCTCCTGAAAGGAGTACCTTTGTTAGGCTGTTGTAAATATGAAGTCCTAAGTATTCCTACCTAAAAAGACTATGGGAAAATTGTAGCTGTCTGATGAGGTAAAGCCACACATGTTAATGCCCCAGCTGAGCTATGTAACTAAAAATGACAGTATCTATATTCCATTATCACCATTGTATTAATCAAGATAATTCATACCTTCCATGACTGGAAATAGAGAGGAAAATACTAATTAAAGAATTGCATGAAATGTAAGGGTGAGCTCTACTGTGGAATGATAGAACTATAAATCAATCTTTCAAATAAGCCCAATGTAAAATAAAAGCAAATGAAATAGCAGGTACTTTCTGTTCCAATTGTATTCTCTTGTTACAGAATTTGGAAGAAAAGAGTATTTAAAAAAATTTCAGGTTAAGAGACAGAAAGTTCCAGGTTAAGATTTCAGGTCCAAGCTGTTATTTGCATGGATGTTTTCTGGTCAGAATTCATGGAAATCATGCATGGGGTCACATAGATTTTGGTCTCAATTCTTTATCCCTTAAAAGAATCGATTTCTTAAATTGGGTCCTAGAAGTTTTCCTATATAACCGCTATGATTTTCATTTTCTGCCTTGGACATGTATAATAAAACTGACTTAGGATCTTGCAATTACTCTCCCAAAACAAGAATTGCTTTGCTAAGGATAAATGCATGATGGAGGTATTATTTGATTTTTTAAAAATATTCAAACCTTACTTGATGATTAAATATCTCATTATAGGATCTGAATACTTCCAGATTTCCTAAGAACTACACATGGGACTTTTTATGCAATGTTTTATTTATTTTCATTCTGAATTGCTTGAGTTTTGTGTCTTTGCAAATTGTTATTAATTGTCCCATCACTTATAATCACCCTTAGGGGAACTCAGACAGCCAACTCAGTAGAGAGATCAAACTGGGGGTTCAAGCTGACAGCTTATGAAATTGTAAGGGCTGTGAAATTAAACTAAACTGAGCTAGATCCATTAAGCTCTGAAGTTTAGTTCTAGTGAATGTTTTGACTATATATTTTAAAATATACTTAAAAGGGCCACTTAAATGCATTTAAAAGAAAAAACAACACATTATTTCCTTGTGATTCTAGAAAGTGTTCCTTTACAAATTGTGTTAGGAGAGACTAGAGAGGTGAAGAATCTTGCAGGAGAGGCTATAAGGATCCAGAAGTCAGGAGTTCAAAGGAATGTAAATCTAACAGCAGCATTTTGGAAGAGACAGCATTTTTACAACAGGTTGGAGAGATGGTGACGTCATGGGAGAGAAGTGAAGCTAAGCTCTGTGTGTGTCAGGAAAAAGATCCCAGCCCTTATCAGAATTATTATAAAAATAGAAAAAAGTCAGGTAGAAACATTAATGTTTCTGACAGAAAAGCTAAACCACAGTGGTTTACTACACATAGAGAAGATAGGTTCAGAGTGGTAGCCCTTCAGGTAATTCCTGCTTGAGTGTCAGTCCTTAACTGACTCAGTTGTTTTGGGTTTTTTTTAATCCCTAGATCCTCTGTACTCCTTTTTACAAAGGCTTAGATGGGGTCCCATGTTTCTCTGGTTCTGCTGTTCTCTGAGAAATGCTGTTGCATAGCATTAGATAGTGGGAATTTGTAACAGAAATCTCAACTGCTATAGAAAAGAGCATGAATGAAAACATGTAAAAGTGATACACATTAATTGCTACAGAACACTATGTGTCCTTTCATTTGAATGACCAGAAATGAATAATAAGCCAGCCTAATGATTAGAAGGCAAGACGACAAAGGAAAGGTAAGGCAAAAAGAATCAGGAAACGCAAAAAGAATCAGGAGACACAAAAATGTTGCCCAAGACTTATTAGTTCTGAAGCAAAATAAGGAGATGAAAGAAATGCAAACACCATCTACACCTAGTGGACATAAAGCACACATTCAAATATCCAGTTAATTGTCACCAGTCACAAAAGAAATAAGAGAGATGAGGATGCAAGAGGCAGCATCCTGCATCCTGGCTGAGCCACATGGGTATATGTCTCATCAAAGAATGAAAAGGAGAGAAATCAGTTTTGTTTAAAGTATCTATCACATTCTACTCCCATAGTGACTCGCACTGAATTTTGTTGTGCTAATTCCCTACAGTGTTAACCACAACACTGCTATATACATGTTTATATAAACATGGTGTGACTTCTGGGGTGTCCTGTGCAGGGCCAGGGGTTGGACTTGATGATCCTGATGTGTCCCTTCCAGCTCAGCTTGTTCCATGAGTCTATGATACACTGTGGGATTTACAGAGACTGTAATCATCTCCGGGTCCTTAATGACTGACACACCTTCAGTAGATGGGGGACTTGGCACTACATAATTAATGGAGAACTAGTTCTTGATAGCATTTGTAATAAGAGCAAAAGAATAACTTCACATCCATTGCCCAATGGTTTTTTTTCATAGTTTTGTTCCTCTCACTACCAAACCAATCAATAGTGACTTTTTTTTAAAGTGTTAAAAACAACAGAACATAGACTACTCTGCCTATGAGACTACAAGGAGCCACAAGGAGCAGTGCTGTAAAGGGAATGGCTTCACAATGTTGTAAAAGAGCACAATTAACCTAACTGTACAGTGCTTTATATGACAGTAGAGCCATCACCTTATGCCACTGATGCAATTGCAGAAAGTTTTATCTACTTTCCATTGTGATCTATAAAAAGTCTCTGCAATAAATGAAGGCAATTGGGAAACAGTCACATAACTTAATTATCACCTAACCACTATTGTAAGGGGATTTTCAAATCTATGTAAAGCTCATCACACCTAACAATACATGGAAGTGAATTTTATAGCTCAGCCTGAACCTGCAATAGAGAAAGGAATTAAAAGTGGGAAATAAAACCCGTGCATGCAGCACAGCTATGGAATGACTGGTGGTCACAGAGAAATAATTTGCTGAAAAACTCGGCTGTAACAGACAAAGCTCTTAAACCCTACTTGTAGAAAGGTATTGCTGGTTAGTCTGAATTCTTTTTACTTAAGTGAAACAATGTCCCATCTGCACTAATCATGTCCAAGTATATATTCCCAAGTTGTCAAAATATTGGAAAATAAAGTCTTGATGTTACTCTACCTGTTCCTAAGTGAAGTAAAAATTCAGTAGATCCTGTAGGTAGAGGTGCCATGTCACATCAAGATGTTTGTTTTCTTTTATGCAGATGAGTCAAACTTCCTTCTGTGAAAGATACCCTACTTTATTTTTAAACATTCTTGCTAGACTTCAGAATTAAAACCAAAAAGGAACTGTTCTCTATATTTGTCTCAGCAGAAACTGTTTGTGCTACCTTTTCTAATGTGTATGCTCTGCTTTAAAGCTTTTCAGCATATTGAGCAACAAATAGGCTGAATATAATTAGTAATAATACAACATAACACTGTATTTTTTACATTTTCTCCTTAAGACAAGATTATTGTATGGCAAAATCAGCACTCCTTCAATCTAGTGTATCACAGTTGCAAGGTATGTCATCTCTCTAAGCATGGTATTGATGTGTTTGACCCAAATGGATAGCCCAGCTTTGAGGGTCTTGGGTCCCTCAAAGAAGGAAAAACTGAAAACAGGGGGACTTTTTGATGAGATTCTGCTCATTTACAATTGCCAATTTTTTTGCCCTACTGTGTTCAGGGCAACAAAAAGCAATAGCAGTTTGTTCACATTTCTAGGCAGGAGCTGACACAGAGAGGCAAAAAAGAAGCTTTGAACTGCTTTCTGAGTCCACTTGAAGCTCAGTTCCTGACCACCCCACAGCTCTCCCCACCTGTCTGGATATCTCATTACCACTGCAACTTTCACTTAACATCAGTGGCTTCACCTTTAACTTACTACATTGTTGCTTTGATCAGTTACGTGTGTTTTAGGCGAGGTTTCAGAAGGGAGAAGGTGACCTTTAAAAAGTTGACATTCTGCTCATATGAGGAAAACAGAGGAGAATGAGCTCTGGCAGGTTAAATGTAAAACCACAACAAGGCAGGCCAAGGAGTTTAGAGAACAAATTACAAAAGATAGAAAAAAGTAATAATAAAATATTTCACAAAATCATCAAAAGCCAAAAGCCTGGTGGAAAGACTATACAACAATAAATGGTCAAGGCACAAAAAAAGCATTCATAGAAGATAAGACTAGAGCAGATAAATTAAATGAATTTTTATACATAGTGAATGTAGAGGATTTAAGAACATTCTTTCATCAGAAATGTACTTTCCCTCCACCACAAGAGCACAGTTTTTTTTTTTTTAAAATAAGTAATACCTCAATGGTTCTGCATTCAGCTAAAGTTCAGAAAAATGCTGTGAAATGGGTTCATCAGGACAAGAGGATAATATCCAAGATGTAGGAAGGAACTGAGGCATGACATAACTTAAATAGTGACTGCAGTGTATGATTTCCTGCTTAGAAATGCCCAGGACCAAAACAAGAAGGTAAATGGGGTGGAATTAAAAACAAAAAAACCCACACACCACACTCTGATTCTTTGTACTGTGTTAAGTGGTTTGAACTACTAGAACAGAGTTTCTGGACATATTTTTGGTTGTTGCTTTGTTTTAAGCATTCATCCCTTTTGTGTTTTGTAATGTTTACAATCTCACTACTACTTCTACTTATCAACCAATAACCCAAAAGATGCATGCCTCTACTAAAAAACATATTTCCATCCTGTTGTCACTATAAAGAGATCACATTTTTTTCATCTATAGTAGCCATAAAATCCTCTAGGAATTACTCATGTATTTTCCTGTGACCATCAGGAAAAAAATGTATTTGAATTGCATCTCAAAGCCTTAGCTACTTACCTCTCTATGGCCAAATCTCAGTGCCTGTCAGATGAGGCATCTGCAGCGCTTGCAGTTTGGCCTCAGATTCACTTACCTTTGATCTTTATTGTTCCTTATTATTTGTGTGACTCTAAAAGCACATTAAGCACTCCACAGAGAAACATGAAAAAGTGTTCAGTGTTTCTTTACAGCCTTCACATGCTCAAGGTAATTGGACCACTATGTTTAAATAGCATTTCATGCTCAGGTTACACTACTACCATCAAATTCATACCCTGAATGGGAAACACAGGAGCACAATACTGTTCAGGCCTTGCTAGCATCATAAGCAACTGAGAGTAAATGGTACTCCTTTCCATCAGTCCTTTCAAATGAAGCATCTGTGGGTATATTTACATATACTGAGCTACACCATCACCACAGCTAACAAAACTTTCCTGGCTCCAATACAGTAATTTGTGCCAGCCAAGTAACCAGCCAGAGTGACTGGTCAAGATGATGTAGCAGACACTAATGTAGCCTTATCACTCTGCAAATACATTACAGTTCATGGTGACTATTTACCAAAATGAGTCTTTGTCTTCATCAAAAAGTAAAACGGTAATTTCACATCTCATTTGGTGGCTGAAATATTCAGAATAAAATCAAGACAACAATTTGTTTTGGCTGTTTGTCTTTACAGGCATTGCAGTAATTGGGTGCCACTAAATAAGGATAGCATTGTTGGAGTTATCTGCTTAATTCATGTCTTGTAAGTATGTGTTACAAAGCTGAGATGCAGCTGTGGAGAAAATGCTCTCAGCCTTCAGAAATGGTAGTGTCTTTCAGGAAAGAAGTGATGGTGAATCATTTTCCTTACAAAGGTGATTTTACTGTTAGGCATAAATCCTCCTTTTCTTTTCCTCCATCAGAAAACAAATATGAGTGGAATTGACCCTAGGGTAGCCCTCTGTAACAGATGATACTGTAAATTCTGGCTATACAGTCATAGTTAAGCATCACAAGAATCATTACTTCAGATGGCAAATCCCAAGAACCTATTCCCAGTTTGTAACTGAGGAATTCTGTGATGGGAGGGCAGCCCAGAAGGGCTGTCGTGCAGTTATGCATGTTGTTTGTACACTGGCTAGAGTAAATGATTCATTTTCCAGGGGAGACAAACCTTTCCAAAACTCCCTTTCGATCAATGCCCAGATCATTCTTCAGAACTGAGTATTCAGGAGGCTACCAAGTTGTATAACACACTTGGAGGAGCAGTGCTGATGGTCTTGCAGCTTCTAAACCACACAGTACTGCCCTGCTTTCACATTGAAGCTCTCCAAATCAATTCTGCTAGTTTTCAGTTCTCACTCTTATGATCACTAAACCGTGGTAGTCTATAGTCTGCAGTTAATGGAACAAGAAATTCAAAAAGATCTTTCAGATGAGTGATGTCTCAACCTGGCTCTCTTGTACTGAGCCCTGAAGGGTTAAAGTGTTCATTCCAGCCAGTGTACACCACCTGCAAAGGAGTCACAAAACAAAGCAATATACACCTTTAAAAAACACTGCTATAAGTAAGAAACCCTTCCCTGAGCAAATGGAAACCTCCTTTCTAAAACCAGGGTTGCTGTTTCTGGGGCACTTCTTACAGACCAAGAGCAACCAAAGGGCACATCCATTAACAGATTTCTCTCCAGCCCTCCGTGTGGTGGGCTCAGGGGAGGCACAGCCTCCTGTGACAGAGTGGCAGTGGTCTCCAGGGGACACCTGGACTTAACAATCCAAAGAGGTGCAAGCATCAGGAATGATCAGTCTCTATTCTGCTTCCTTGGTGCATCTGTCAGGACAATTCTTTACCTTTTGATTCTATAACTCTTTTAAAAACTAAAATGCGTCAGTCCTCTGAGCAGTCACAGGGATTTGCAAGTACAAGCCCTGTGTGAGAATACAAGCTTATGTTCCCTCATGCTCTGAGGAGAAAGAAATCTTGAAGCTGTGACACTGTGCAGTAAACGATTTAGGGGGATGTCAAAACCACTTGGGCTCAGGACAGGAAGGGAACTGGATTAGACTGCCCGTCTCTGTGTGACTTGCTCAGACTGCGGCACTATCAACAGGAAAATGTCACACTCCCATTCAGCTCCTGTGCAGAGGTTGGGCTCTCTCTGAAAGCGAGAGAAGAAAGGCTGAGAGGAGAACAGCGAAGCTGGATTTTGAATGGACTGAATTATGTGTTGCTTTCATAGTCATGGTATGTATAATTTCTTAGTATTAATATGCTATATAAAATTAATGTGTATATTTGTATACCATATTATGTATCACAAGCATCTATAGCAAACATTTGAAATAATTAATTAATGGTATGTAGTTTAAATCTGAGATCCAAACTTGATTGGTCCTGCTTTGAGGAGTAGGCTGGACAAGATGACCTCCAGGAGTCTATTTCACCACAAGCTATTCCATGAGCAGCTCTAGAAGTCACTCACTGTCTAAAGGTCCTTGATCTACTTATTTAGTGGAAGAACAATTATCATAGTAAAAGAAAATCAGTCCCAAACACTGATCCTAAGAATATATAAAAACTTCTTAAACTCTCACTTTGAATTCTCTCCTTTTGACAGAATTCACGTTTCATGAATGTGAATTTTTTTCAGATTTTTTGAATAAATCCACCCACCCATCCAAACTTTTGCCAGCCTGTTACCACATTCATAAAAAACAACTTGACTGATCAAACAGTCTGACACAGCACACACAGGGCATACAGATCTAATTTTAGTAATATTCATTACCCTTATCAGGTGATATTTCAATGGCATGACAATAATTTTCACGGACACAAATAATTCTAGAGTGGGCTGAAAAGGAAATTCAGTGTTTCAAGGTAAACCTTCCTCTTGATTCAGTCAGATGTCTCCCTCGGTTTGGGATCCTATCCTGGAAGTAATCTATTTGAGCTAGATATCTAAAACCCACCATGAAAACAATGAGACCACACATTATCCAGGGCACCCAGTACCATAGCACACAGCCATTTGGGTTTGGATGATACTCAGCAATTCAGGACAGGATGTGACAGCAATGGCCCCTAAAAAGTTCCATTTCCAGAAAACTCAGCTCCCTTCTCAGAGGTGGCTGCCACATCCACTGGCCATGGAGTTTCCAGCCGTACTAATAAAACTGTGAGTGGGCTCCAGTGAAACAGTCCTAATAGGACCGCCTCACAGGGGTTCCTGAAGAGAGGCAGGCACGTAGGAGCAGTAGAGGCAGATGCAGTCATGGCACAGCTAAATAACTTGGCTCTATCGGCAGGGAAAGTGGGGGAATCTCTATTTTGAATCCACTTCAGTGCCTCAAGGGACTTCAGCATGACTTTGAGCCTCTGCTTCAGGCAATGTCAGTTTTTGCAGAAGTGCTATGCTCAGCGAATGCAGGCATTTGTGGAGTTCAACAGCAAATGTTAGAGGATGCCAAAGTCATCTGAAGGGTAGGGTTTTCACTAGGAGCATAGAAACTTTTGAAAATCTGGACCTTTAGGCCTGGTTTGTTTCAGAGAAGAGATTTTTGACAGGATTATAACAGGGCTCAAAACAGCCCAGTTTGTACAGTGATGAGCTCTCTAACATCGCACCCTGATTTGTGATGCAGTATGGATGCAGTCAGAAAACAAGCAATATTCTGCATATCAGAGAAAGAAGGCTCCGCAAATTCAAGACTTGCAGACGTTTATCTTGAAAGCTCAAAAAAAGAACAAGCACACAAGCAGAGGAAATTGCTTCACAAGTCTGTATCATGCATAACCCTATCACTTCATATGATGATCATATCACAGTTATACTTTTCTCTATAGAGCAACTGAGAAGAATTATAATTTGAGCAGGAGACTACAAGATTTATATTGCATACACATGCAGGCAGGAGTTTCTGAAAACGTGCCCTTATACCTGCTGCAGCAACAACCTCACCGGCTTGCACTCAGCATCTCCCCTCAGATGTGAGTGCTCACAACAAGGACAGGAGCTACAGATGCTGGCAAGCAATATATATGGTTATATATTGTCATATATGATGATGGGCTATACCACACAAGGACTAAAATTTACAGGTGTCACCTGGCTTAAGGAAAAATGAAGTTCATTAATCATTTCACAATCACTTAAAGCTTTACTTTCATTAAACTGTAAGAAGTATGTTTTTTGCACATTAGAGAGAGGAGCAATCTATAAAATAGCCCATTATATCTTTGCATTCCTGAGGCTAAGACTATTTGTTTTACATCACATTAGGCAGTCTCTGAGTTGTTCCCGGCCTGATGAACCGAGCATAGAATACAAAAATACATGGATTTCTCATTTACCCCTGTACTAAACAAATGCTGCTCCTGGTGAACAGAATTAGAAGATTTATAAGGAAGAGTGCTGTGGATCAGATATTTGATTACTGACATTAACTAACTTAATAAAGTAAACTGAATACTGACATGCAACACAGTACAAAGTAACCCAATAGAAATGAGAAGCAGCCTTAGAACTGGGAATTCTAATGTTACACTTTAAAACACTATAGAAATCTTGCATAGTAAAGGAAAGACAACATCCATGAGAAAGCACATAGAAATCATAGCACGCCAGTTTAACAATATTCAAATATATAACTACATTCCAAGACAATAACAATTACCAGTAGAAATCAGTTCAGAAACAGAATAAGTACCTCTACTGAAAGCTTTTTAAATACTTGGTTATGTATGAAGGGAAATAAAACTCAATACACTAGGACAGTGTATTTTGACAGCTGTTCTGTTACCACAAAAATTGTAAGGTGCCCTGGGATTAGCTCAGTTATTAGAGCACAGTGCTTATAACACCAAGGCTGGGGGTTTGAACCCTCTATGGGCCATTCATTTAAAACGTTGGACTTGATGATTCTTGTGGGTACTTCTGTAAAAGTTGATTAAGTTGATTAAGATGCAATTTTACCTCTCAGCAGATTTTGTTCTAGTGAACAAAGTCAGTGTTTTAAATAGATGATGAAAAAAAATAGAGAAAAAAAAATAGAGGAAAGAAAAAGAAAAAAATATACAAACCTGCCATGGATAGCAAATTGATTCCATCTTTTGATAGAAGAAATAGTGGAGATTATAGAAGTGAAAGTAGTATTCTCAAGACTGAAAAAAATTCAGGAGACTTTAAGGGCAAGACTGGCAAAAATTCAGGAGACTTTAAGGGAATGATATGTTCAGGTTCATAGAACAGTGCTCAGGGGCTGGGAAAGGCATTGTGGTCACCAGACTCTTCAGTCTTCAAGGTCCCAAGTACCCACAAGACATTTTTATGCAACAGAACAACAAGATGTCTATGAGAATTACTGTACCATGTAATCAAACGTCAATTATCCTAACTCCTCTAAATGACAGCTGTATCATAGGATCTAGAAATAGTAAATTATGTGATAATTAATCCCTGGATGGACTAATGATTTCCATTATAAATTATTCCAAAGAAGTAACTATTCAAAATATGTATCTGTCTATTATATGTTTGTTTACAACTTTAATATGTAAAGATGGGGGTAATTTTTGGTTATTTGTAAGGCCCTAATGGTGTTGAAGAATGATTGTTTATGGAGATGCTGCTCAGCTATGTGCAGGCCTGGTAATAAACCACATTTCTTTATTCAAAACTCTATTAAAATGTTTAAATTCAAAAATTTTGAACACCAAGTGTCCTGAAACAAGTGATGTTTCTTTGAAGTTATAGACATAGGAGCTTGCTATGCTTCAGGTGTCTGCATGTTTAGCATTTAATCACTTGAAAATAAGCGAAACTTTTTCAAACATATGGTCAAGTTTAACACTGGTGTGAACAGATATATTTTCACTGATTGCCATCTGAAGTGCTCCAAAAGTTGTCATGACCAAAGGGCTTTTTATTAAAGACACCTTCGGGTGTGTTCTCAGTGCAAATGGCTGCATAAAGTACAGGTGTCCATTATGAAGTGCAATCCAGTAGTAATTTTAGGGCAAATTTAAGGCTTTGACAAATTTTAAACTGCAGCATTTCAAAAGAAGACAGTGACAATGCATTGCATTAAAAGCAGAGTGCTATTGGAGATGTAGCCCCAAGAGTTGGGAACAACTATCCTTCAAGGTTAAAGTATCTGTACAGAATGCCGAAAGACCATCCTAGGAAATATTTTTAAAATAATCTGTATAATTAATCTCTGTCAACTGTGAGACAAAGAACATTAATCTCACAGTAACAGAATGTATCAAGATAATATTTAGTACTCTAATTTTTGAAATCCCTATTTCAGTTTTATTTCTCTTTGCTCTGGGATGCTACCTAATATTTGCATGTCTAGAGAATTATTTTATGGATGCAAGATATGTCTGAGATATTTGTATTGGAGAGCAACATCCTTAGTCAGATAATTACCAATATTTGTAATAAACTCCTCAAAACTTCTACAGAAGCAAAAATGTATGCGCACCTCCCTCTTTCAAAATGGATTATTTTTAAACAGAAGCTTCTCCTTGGTTAAGCAGAGGTGAGAATATATAAAACCCTGCATTCTCTGTGATCAGGCAGAGCATGCTAATGTGCCAGCACAGGCAGAACTAGCCCACATCACCATTCTTTGTAAGATAATTTACATAAAAATGTAACAGTGACAGGAAGCAAGCCAAAGTAAGTAAACATCTTCTCCCACTGAGATTATGGAAAGAACAAGGGTGACTTAATAGTTATGAACCCCCTGGAAAAGGGCATTAAAATCCCCAAAAAACTCTTTCAGTTTGGTAGACCAAAGCCTACAAGTCCCAAGACACAGCCTGTCAGGTTTTTTTCCTTTAAATTAGCTTGAATCTCTCTTTTCCTCAGTAATTTCCACACCATTATTCATATTCCTAGTTCTGTTTGTGTTCCTATACCTCACGCTCATTATTTATAACAGCACATAATGAATTGTGAACAGTAATGCTCAACTTTTAACTGACTTTGTACTTGCAATCTACTTCGGATGCAGCAAAAATGGTCATTTTCAGGCAGCAAAATATAGTCTGAGAGCAACAAAAACTCTTTTTAGCACTCATTCAGTGAGCAATCGCTGATCAAGAACAACCCCTGGAGCCCCTCTTACTGCCAATGCCTGGTTTTGTGCTGGTGCTGTATTGATGCACAGGGGGATTCACCTTTTGCCAGTGTCCAGTGGCTGATTTCAACAAGGTCTGGTCAGCAGGTGGTCATACATCATTTCCAAACAGCAGACACACCAGTCACTTCCAAAACAACTGCATTCCCACCTTGCTGGGCAGGTTACTCCTATTTGTAATTTTATTCCAGGGAGGAGCAAAACAGGTGTGACTCTGATGGTGAAGATTATGTCTTCCACTTACTGTATTTGTGGTTTTTTTCTGAGTCTTTCTCTAAAAAAAAACGAGAGGAAACTGAAAGGAAATCAGGAATTTTACTCATATGTGTCATACATAGTGCCAGTTTCATGGTAAGGTCTTGAAGATTTTGAATGTTTATTTTAGAGAATTTTTATGATGACCCTAAAGATGGTTGTGAGAGACAAAGTAGCAGAGTAGGGGTGATCTTATAAATTTTGGTATATTTTTTTCATGTTATAAACTACCTGAGAAGAAAGTCTGTTGGTCAAACCTTAGGTCTCTGTAAGAGACAAGCAACAGAGGGAACTGAGAGAAATCCCAGCCTATCATAAAAAACCCCATCATTCTTAGGCTACAATAGAAATGCTGCTGCTCCTTGTCATTAAGGACTAAGCTATCAATGGTCAAATTCTTTCCCATTCCCTGGGCTTTTTACCCTTCCCCTATCTCCCAAACAGCTGCCTTTCTGTATCCTACAGTAACAATTTCTCTCATATTTTGCAACACTGATTGGTAAAAATACCTCCCTGCACCCCTCCACCCTTCCAGAAGATGAGTTACTGTGTTGTTTATACACTCGTCCACAGTGGTTTCCCATAACCACCCATGTGTTTTCCCATGTGTTCATCATACTTTAATGTTAACAACATGAAATATTTAAAATATATATTTTCCTGCCAGCACTGAGTGAATTCAATGTTCCAGTATCACAAGATGCCAACTCCATGTACTTGTTTTACTCTATTGGGAAAGGTACAGTGTTCATATCATATTGTGCAAACACTTCATATTTACAGGACATCAAGATTTATTCTTCCGTGTATATGTCTTAGAGAAGAAACTATAACAATGGTGGGAAATATGCACATAACTTAGAGGTATTGAAATATTCTTTTGACATACCAAGCTGAAGCCAAAAGTTATGAATTGCCACATGGCAGAACAGAGGCAGAACTGCAGTCGGTGACAGCTCTCCCCAGCCCATGATGTTCATGCCATCTCACCCCTCCATGCTTCTCTAGTAACAGGAGCTTCCCTGATACTCATGGATCTTTATTACAGTTTTTAATTCTGAATATACTCCCCAGCCTTATACACCTAGAGCCGTGGAAGCACGATAGAGACAGCAGTCTTATCATAATTACAGTCCATTCAAAAATTAAAGTTTGTGGCTTAAACAAGCATCTCTTCACAGGACCTGTCAAACAATTACAAGTTACTTGCTTATAGATGAAGGCTTCAGCCTTTAGAAATTCTTGCAGAAAACCAATATTGAGCACTTTGTTCCATCAGATGCCTAAATTTATTCTTAGCAGTTTTGACTTCTATCTATTCATTGAATCAAGAAAATATGTAGGCAGGATAATTACTTTCTAGGAAGTAACAATATCTAAAATTAATGCAACAGCAATGGTAAAAGAAAGTAAAAGTCATTACTGAATAAAGCCAAGCTGGTTTGCATGGTGAAAGTAATCAACTGTTAATGCAGCATAGTTTTAATTTTCTGCTTTTTAATCTAATCCTTTTCTTGTCAACTGCAAACTGACGCAAGTACTCAGAGTGCAAAGCTGTAACTGTAGGCATCATTCACACACAAAGCAGATCTCCAGAGTTCATGTGAGGTTTCATGGGTTTTGAGTTGGCTTTTTTTTTACTGTTACATGACTGTAACTTGCCATTCAGTTTAAATGAAAGAGTATAGAAACTTAATGTTTCCCATTAGCAATGAGAAACTTTCTTTCTTAAAATTGAGTTCTACAGTCCAACTTTTCCATATGTTCCCTTCTGTGGCAAGAAAAATGTAAAACTAAATGATTGAGGTCTATGCACCTCTTACTTACCATAGACACAACAAAATGCCACCAAGGTGGCAGGCTTCCAGACTTTCCTGATGGCCACATGCTTCCCAGAGAGGTTTGCCAGAAAGGTCTTGGAGGACCAGAGGATCTCCTCCACCCACATCCTCATAAAAGGCCTGTTTTTGGATGCCAGCAGGACACTAGCACTTCCTTAACCCTGTCATAGCTGGGTGACATCAGGCCATTTTCATAGCCATCTATGGCTTTAAATTTCTGTCAGTAACAGGCAAATGATCAGTTGGAAGAGTCATTATGTCCATTCTGGACCTGGGCATCTAATTCTGCTTGTCATGATATGCAAAGTGTATCTTAAAATAAATAAAGGCTCCTAAACATTTTGCATACCTCAGATAATGTCAGCTAACATTTCAGCAGAATTTGTGTTACAATAAATTAAAGTGGTTTAGTCCTTTTAGTTTAAATACATTGATTCTGCTTAAACCAATGGAATTAGCATCAGGGTATAAAATTACGTGTTCAGGCAAATGATTGTCATATTAGGCTAGGGGAAAAAAAAGTATGATTTGAACAACAACATATCTAAGTTTATGTTACAATTACATGAGACTGCTGCATGCTTCATTGTCTATGCCATCAAAATGATAAATTGGCAACAAACTTTAGAGATCTATTTGAATAAGGAACCCCATAGTGTTATAAATTTATCTTCATGGTCAGTGAATAATTTTATACTTACTGTCACACTAAAATGAAATCCTCTATAATATGTTAGCTCTCAAGTGCTGGGGTGTTACTGTTCCTCATATTCCATGTTGACCAATTAACAGGATTGATTGCAGCTATAAATTAATTTAACTGAATCTATAAACTGATTTTATGGTTCAGATGACAGATAGATTCATTCCTTACTGAGTGCTCTGTACAACACAGTCATCAACTGTGATACATATTTCCAGGCCATTGTACAGTTCTTATTTTGTTTTTTATATATTTCCATCTGTTATTGACTGTATTTTCAGGCCTATCAGTCTCCTTTTAGCTCTGTTAGAAGCTATGATAATGTGATGGTTTTCCCCCAAAGCACATAAAATACAAGAAAGACTCCCCCACAGGACTTCAACTGACCTTGAATTTAATGAGTAGTAGCAAGGAGAGTTTACTTTGATGAGAAAGTTTTACTGAAATGGTTTAAATGGGCTTCTTTGGCCCAGAAGAGAGTAACATGACATTGTATTTGTAGTGTATCAACAGTGTTCTAGCTGTTGTTTGTATCTCCCGTGCCTTGGTGGAAGGATATATGGAGATTGAAACTTTAAAAAAAATTGTTAAAACACTTTTTCAACAGAGTATCTCTACTTATCACAGGAGACGCTAAATCCAAAAAATCTATATAGTATTATCAATCATAACATTCTACCATTTATAAATCTACGTGGAGTCTGGAGGATTGAGAAATTGCTAAATATGTTGCATTGCTGCTTTATAACAAGAGTGTCAGTTTCAATTCAGGCTTAGATAAGTAGAAGAAGCCTTTTTTTGAACTGAGTAACAAATCCTTGTTTTGGGTCTGGCTGAGGTGGAGTTCATTTCTCCACAGCAGCCCTCACAGTGCTGTGCTTTGTATTGGTAGCTAGAAGGGTGTTGATAATACAGCACTGTTTTGGCTCTGAGCACAGCATCAGCACTGTAACATTCCTTCCCCAGTCAAGGGCAAGATCCTGGGAGGGAACACAACCAGCCCAGCTGACCCAAACTAACCACAGGGATATTCCATACCATATGACGTCAGCTCAGATACAAAAGCTAAGGTGAGAAGGAAGGGGGGCATTTGTTGTTTCCAATGGCTGCCTGCTAAGAAACCTTTATGTGTGCAGAAGCTCCACTTCTTGGGAAGTGGCCAGACATCACTGCTGATGGGAAGTAGAGAATAAACCTTGTCATTTTTCGCATCACTTTTTGCCTGCACAAGCTATTGCTTCGCTTTAATAAACTGCCTTATCCCAACCCACGAGTCATTTTCCATCTTATTCTCTTTACTCTTTATGGCTGGGAAGGGGAGTGACAGAGCAGCTGGGTGGGCACCTGGTGTCCAGCCAAGGTCAACCCACCGTAATGCTCTTATTTCTGAGTAGTTATGCTTTCTTTTGTTGTGCAGTTTTTTTCTCATGGAACTATTTGTACTATTAAGTCACAGAGTTTCTATCAAAGAATACTGGCAGACAAAGGTGGTTTTTTTGTTTGTTTGTTTGTTTGTTTTTTACGTTTCTTGGTAGCTAATATAGATTCTTAGAATTAACTGCTTGCTCTGAAGGCCCAATCCAAACCATCTGAACTGGCACAAACTCTTGAGTGTTTGTTAACCTTAGGGCATTTCTGAGCATACATTATTGGTGTTTACATTCAAGATATTAAAATTAATTTAGTAGACTGCCATAAACCATGGGAACACCGTCTGTTTAATGGTATCTCTACTCAAAGCAGAACTAAAACCAGAAAAAATTGCTTGATAATACTAGCTTCTTTAAAAGATAACCCATGAGAATTCCCATAAGCCTGCTGCCTTTACTGCAACTGTTTAAAAACAGCCTCTATTAGCTTCTCATTTTCACAGTTACAAACTGAAAATTTTCTAAAAGCTCACTGCCAGGAAGAATTGGTTTCAGTAGGATGCATAGTGATTCATATTCCTAAGAATGCCAATTTAGCTGACTACTGATCCTACTTCTGAGCCCTGTACTCAGCAATAGTGATCCCAGAATCACAGAACTACAGCATCATTGAGGTTGGAAAAAACCTGTAAGACCATCAAGTCCAACCAGTAAACCAGCACTGTCATGTTCACTACCAAACCGTGTCCCTAAGCACCACATCCATATGTCTTTTAAATACCTCCAGGGATGATGACTCCCACACTACCCTGGGCAGTCTGTTCTAATGCTTGAGAGCCCTTTTGGCGAGGAAAGTTTTCCCAAAATCCAAACCTCTCCTGGCACAACTTGAGGCTGTTTCCTCTCTTCCTTTCACTTGCTACCTGGGAGAAGACACTGCCTGCCCCCCTCATTACAATTGCAACATCTTTTCAGGCAGTTGTAGAGAGCAATAAGGTCTCT
Source organism: Sclerurus mexicanus (assembly GCA_013396755.1). NCBI lineage: Eukaryota > Metazoa > Chordata > Aves > Passeriformes > Furnariidae > Sclerurus > Sclerurus mexicanus. The sequence goes on along the minus strand of VWZF01003565.1, from coordinate 838,240 downwards.
CCTGAGCTGCCTTCTCTTCAAGCTAAACAACCTCAGTTCCTTCAGCTGCTCCTCAACAGACTTGTGCCCCAGACCCTTCACCAGCTTCATTGCCTTTCTCTGGACATGCTTCAGCACCTCAATGTCTCTCTTGTAGTGAGAGGCCCAGAACTGGATACAGGATTAGAGGTGCAGCCTCACCTCACTGTACTCACAAGTACGGGGGGACAATCGCTGCTCTAGTCCTGCTGGGACACACTATTGCTGATACAGGCCATGATGCCATTGGCCTTTTTGGAGAGCTGGGTGCACTACTGGCTCGTGTTCAGCTGGCTGTCAATCTGCACACCCACATCACACTAGGCAGCTTTCCAGACACTGTTCCCCAAGCCTGTAGCTGTGTTTGTTGTGACCCAAGTGCAGGACCCAGCACTTTGCTTTGAGGACTCTCATATAATTGAACTCAGCCCGTCAATCCAGCCTGTCCAGGTCACTCTGCAGACCCTTCCTGCCTTCCAGCAGATTGACACTCCTGCCCAACTTTGTGACCTCTGTCCCTGGGTGATAGTAAATTATGAATATGCATGATTTATCTTCACATCTGATTACCCATTCTGGTATTTGGTGCCTGACAGTCTTTAATCTTTACTTATCTGAAGGAGAAATAGCACTTATTAGACATGGTATAAATGTGTCACAGGTGGTATGAACAACTCTGTTTATGAGGTGCTGAACTTAGAATTTGGGGATGAAAGATTTGATTAAGAGTTATTTGCTTATTTAAAATTTTATTAAGTGGAAAAAAGCAATTTTCTAGGGACTTTATTTGTCATGTTGCCATATTATTCTTTCATTTAGTAATTTAAATGTTTAGCAAAATAATAGTCTGTGTCAAAAGTTTAAGCCTGACAACAATAGATGATAACCTCGTCTGCCTTAGTAATGAATCAGAATGGCTTCTATGCATATAAATAAGAATTTGTTGGCTGCATGTGTTGCAAGCACTGATTAAAACCCTAATTAAAACTAGCTGGAAAAGCTAAGGTGGACTAATTTGAATCATGAGATAGTCTGAACAAATCATAATACTAAAAAGGGAGAAGAAAGAGTGAGGAATAGAAGAGTGCAGAACAAGGGAAGTCACCTTCTCCTTCCTTCTTCTGCTAATGCACAAGGAAAAAGAGTGTCTTCTAGTTTTTAAAGGCTGTTTCCAACTCTATATAGATGTATTCAGGAAAAATATTTACCATGAGAATAAGGAAAGAATACATGGAAAATACAGATGACTTACTTAGGTGAACCCTGGTAGGCTTCAGAGCCACCCCTAAGGAGTGCTCAGCTGTTTGTCCTCCTGCAAGGATTCATAGCCATCACAATTGTAGACACCAAGGACAAGCCAAGGAGCTGATCTCTGCAGGTCCTCTCAGGAAACAGCAAGGGACAGTTTTGTCCTCTCCTCTGACAAAAGAAGGCATTTTGGCAGTCTGACTCCTAACCCATCTCAAGCATTAGCCTGCGCCAGCGTTTCAGTGCTCTCCACCATCTGCAGATAATGGCAGGCATCACTGCCTGGCGTGGTGTTAAGGGGCTGTTTTATCTCTACCTTCTACTTTTCCGTCTTGACTCCCGTAAGACTAGGTGACTCATTTTGATACGTGAAAGCTGAAAATCTGCAGTGCAATATAAACCAACTAGAGGAAAAAGTCCTGGTGCAATAATTGCAAGTTGGTCCAGTCAGAACATTTTCTGAGTCAAGATCTGTCTTTGCACCTAAAACCTTGTGCATGTCAATTGCAGCTCCACAAGATTCTAAGGTTGAGCAGAGGTTAAAGCTCACTCATAGTATTTCTCAGAAATCCAGTGACCTTCACATGAGTGGGTTGAAAGAAACAACCACACAGCAATTACTTCTATGAGCTTGTTATACATGCTGAAGAAAAAAACCATCCAAACAAACAAAAAAACAGAGAAAACCTGCAGTCTTCCCTGTGATTCTGATGAGACAAAAGCCCCTGTGGAGGAGGCAAATTCAGTGTTGTTTATGGAGCACAGCAGCAAAGTCTTTGGTTTCAGTGTCTGAGGAACATCCGATCTGAGCCCGGCAGTGACTTATAAGGAGAGGAAGTGAAGCTGCTGGCTCTTGCTTAGATTAAATTTCTGTTGTTACAAGGAGGAAATTTGCTGCTAATTATTTTAAAGCAAATCCTCTTGTAACTGAGTCTTTGTGAAAGTAAGGATCTAATAATGTGCAGAGGTCAGGCACAAACCAGTCCGCACTCCTCATATCTCTCTGCCAACCTGCATTCTGTGAGGAGCATCTTCATGCCAAGGGCAGCCACTTCACCACTGCCACCCAGACCCCTGTGCCTGCTCAAACACTCCCATCTCATGGCAGAAAAGTTCCCACCAAAACTCACCTTACTGCATCCACCTTCCCAGGGGAAAACCAATAGCACTGCCTGATGCTGTGCCAGTGAAGGTTTTTTTTCTCTCAGAGACTGGTCATGCTTAGTTTAGAGAGTCATTGGTAAAATATTTACTGCAGATGACTAACATCAAGAACAACAGAAGTGGGAAGCAGCTTCATATCCTTGGGAACAAATTTAATGACTAACAAAATATTCCATTGTGTTATCTCATTTTATGAGGCCATGAATCCCAGTAAACACACTTCGGTGATACCTTTGCTCTCTAAGTTTCTTGGCACAAAAGAATAATATCTTCTTTTTCCGAGAGATGAAGATACTGCATCCTTCACTTTTGCACAAAACAATATGAAGCCTGAAGTGACTTTACACTCCGTAGGATGCAGATATCTGTCATCTCATTCTTACCTCTTCAGGGACACATTCACTTTGATAAGAATAATGCAGTCTGAAAAATGTGGGTGCTATAATGAGTATAGTTGTAGTCGCTATTTGTCAATCACAGCTCTTATCTTTGAGAAAAAGGATGAGTGAATAAGACTCTGAAGGAAAATGCTCTCTTTAAGCCAAGTTGTTTATTAACCCTTTATAAAGCCTCTCATAATGAATGCTTCACAGTATTTTCACTCCAACACTAAACACAATAAACCAGTTTTTATTTAATAGTGCTCAACTGTAAAAGCATAAAACAATTTGGTCTAATGTTGAGTTTCTGCTGTTGTGTTCTTCTGAATTTGAACCCAGAGACTTTATACACTTATACAGCTTTTTAAATTGTGAATATTTTGTTAATCCCACCTTCTCGTATTTTAGAGACCTAGGTCATATTTTGTTTTATGAATCTGAACTGTATCTAAGCTATTTTACTTACATCTCAGACTCTTGAATAGCATGGTTTAGCTGAGACTTATGACCTAACAAGTAGATAGTTTGCAAGGTTGGTAGTGGAAATCACTACAGCTGACTGATCTCAAAAAAAAAGTGCTATGTTCAGTGGTACAAGTTTAGAGCTTTTCATCCTAAAACATCACTTATTTAAGAACTAAACATCACTTATATAAGACCTTCTATTTCTTGCCTTCATTAGTAACTGAATACAAGACAAATATGCTACACCTGAGGCTGGATCCTGGTCAATGAAACAGTTATAATAATGATGTTGAAGTTAATGCTGTGCTAGCTGAAAGAAGCAGCCTTTCCCATGCTACAGAGGTCAGTTTCTACCACCCATATTTTATATAGGTGCTGATTTTCTCGTAATTCACTGCTGAAAACCATGAGACAATGAAGTAATTTCTACAATAGACTGGATGCATATGAAGTATGAAAATTTCCCTAAAGAATCTAATTATTTAGAAAGACCCTTCTCCTAGAATGAATGGAACACAAGCAAATTTCCATGCTGAGATTAAAATTACAGCAAATATTAATGTGGTAAGCATGCTTTAAAAAGCTATTGTAGAAAAAAACAATGAGCATGCAGAACAGTTAGTTGTATCTTGGCAGGGTTTTTTTGTTTGTTTGCTTATTTTTAGTTGTTTTGGGGGGGATTTTCCAATTTTTGGGGGGGGTTGATTTTTTTTCAGCAGTAGAAACTATCACATTTGCAGAGCAATTGCTTTTGCCAAGATTATTTTTTTTTAAAAAAAAAAGGGTTTTTTTAAAGAAGACAAGCTAATAAAAGCATAGTTATAGCTTCAGTATGAAGTCATCCTGCTCTTTCCTGGGTCAAAAATGTCTGTCTGATGTCTTTAGAATATGAGTGTCCAGAATGTATGAAGATACATGGTGGTTTAACTATTTGACCTCAAGTACATAAAAAATTTTCCAAACACATTTGAAACTCTTTAATAAAGAAATCTCAGGATTAAATAATGCAATAATGCTTTGCTTAGGTAGAGAAGAGAAATTATATGTCATATTACTGGTAGAACGTAAACTCCCTGAGGCTGTACAAATTTCTCTGAAGTATAGTGAAGCAAAATTCATAAGGACATTCACTTTATCAACACTTATTTAAAATTATTTGCCCAACACAACTGTGTCCTTGATATCTATGAATACTGTGAATATTCCCAACCAACAACAATAAAATCTTTGGCTAATAATGTATAATGAACTGTCATCAGATAATTAATATTAAAAAGTTTTTATGTGAAGCACAGACATAAGGACACTAAGGTGACAGTGAAAAAAATCTGGCATTTTTTTGGTCCAAACTCCAGGGAAGTAGAGCTTCGAAAATTCTGTTATATCAACAATCTTTCTGGCAGACATCTGCCAGCTTCAGCAAAACCCAAGATTTGCAAATCTCAGAGAAGTTTAGGAAGACCTTCAATTCACTCACAAGGAGACAAAATAGTATAAACGTGCACGTATAGTCTTGGCAAAGCCACCCATCCACCACCTATCCCCTTCCAATTCCCTGTCCCCCCAGCTCCCATACACTCTATCTCTTTTTTAATTTCCAGATTGGTTTCCTTGCTAGTTTACACTCTACATATTTTGTTTAAATTGTCAGCTAGCCCCTTTCCTTTCATTTTCCATGCTTATCCTCTCCTTCTTTCCCTGAATTCCTTCTTATTTTTCCATTTGAATTTTACTGTTCAATATTCAGAGAAACTATCCATCTTTTCTGCTTCTTCTTGGGTCTCCTGGATTTCAGTTCTCTTTTTCAAACTGTTCTTCCCTTTGCAATTTCTGTTCAATTCTTTTTCTTTGCTTTCCTCTTTTCTCTGTCATGCTTTGGTCTTTGTTATCTACAAGTGTTTCCTAATGGGAAAGAGTTTTGGCACATTAAAATTTTGTTCACCGTCTAGTTGTCAATCAACTCCTACTTGGTAAGGGTCAGACAGAGGAAACATTTCTTTTTCAGAAAGGCTGTTTTGCAAGGTTGCCCTGCAGACTTGGACAATTTGAGAGGACCACTGACTCATAAGAACAGTAGCAGAGGATCTGGTCAGCTTGGTGAACGAGCATAGAAATTCTAATACCACCTCAGCCCAAAGATCCCAAATAATTAATTTAGAAGTTCCTTTTTTTTGTTGACTTGTCTCAGTTCAGTTGAGCAACCAGCACCTTTTTCAAGAAATAATACCAAACTGCCATGGGAAGAGGATTGTTCTCACTCTTACATTTCTTCTCTCCCTTTTCCTGGTGGAGAGACCTGCCATGTTGATGGGTAATCTCATGCACACAGACACATGTCCTGTCCCTCTCTGAACAAGACTGAGATTTTAGAATCTTGCTCTGTGTGATAAGTCTATATTGCAGCTCAGCAAGACTGATTCCAGTTATTCACTGCTGGATTTCCAATAACCAGGAGAAAGGCATAAGTGAAACTACAGGAGCATTATATATGTTCCCCACCAAAACTAGGAAAATTTAAACAGTCTCTGAAGTCCCTTTATGGAGGTGGAGGTTGTCAGCAGTCAAAAAATGACATCTGGTATAAATTTAGAGAGACTGTACTAATACAAACAGAAGAAAAATAACATTTTTATCTAGACAGATGTTACAATGACTATGAATTGTAATTGTACTCCAGGTTACTCTGGAGTTTTTTTGTATTCATTAAAATGTTAACTGTGAGACTTGCTCTTCTTAGTACTAAATTGGCACTGGACAAGTAACCTGTTTGATTTCTGTGAAAACAGGACTTTTAAAAATGTTCATCACAGACAATTGTCACTTGTAGGAGGCCACAAATTTCTTAAAATTTGTTTTCTTGCAGCCTCCAGTGTCTAATTCTTATGTAACCAAGCTTGGTTTATTCTATTACGGTAACTTCTAGGCTATCCTGTGCTTTTCCACAGGACAGATATGAAGGGGAATAGCCCTTCTATGGAGGTTTTGTGAGAAGCACTTAACATCAATCATTGCTTTTGAGAACCAAATCCTTGCCCTAAGGGGACCTTTCAGGTAAACTCTATTACACAAATATCTGCTTATACATAGAAATGTTTTTAGACCCTCTGCACTTAAAGCAGCATGTGTTCCCTTCAGCATTTTCCCTCTTTTTAGGTAACTAAATTCCTTGTAACTATAGATTAAAGAGAAAACCACTGACTGTCTTACAAATTTTCCACTGTTCAGATTTACTATCATGATAGGTGACAATTCCTGCAGATAACAGAAATTTTTAAAAATCTACACATTTTCACCACTTAGAATATTTTTTACAGTAGACTACTTTTTACAGTATAAACAAGCTTTGGGAAATATTGGTACTTTCATTCTAGGCAAATTATAAAACCCCCATCCCCCCTACCTATTTCATCCTTTTATTCGTCTAACTTACATGAAATAGAATGAAAAATTATTAGCAATAGGGTTTTAGAAAAAAGAATAGAATTCAATTGAAAATTCAACCCCCGTGAGAGGTGTCTAAGGATAATTAAATATTAAAAACCATGTAATTCCATACTCTGCAGGAATAGGTCTGTTTCAGCATGGGGTTCTTGTTGAAACTATTTACATTTCACTCTTCACCCAAAAAGCACGTGCATTAGATAGTCATCTGTTCTGGTTTCAATCACTGACTTTCCTTTGCAGCAAAACATTGCTGAAACACTGCACCTGTCATGCATTACACAACACCAAACCAATGATTTATAAGTATCCAACAGTGATCTGATGTTTCTAATTTGTCAATCAAATATGCAAGCTGTGACAAAAAAAATCATATATTTTTTGGAAAGTGGAAACACGTCTGGAGAAGTTCAGTGTTATTTAGTTACTTTGCATAATCATCAATGCATCCAAAAAAATTGCAAGGGAAACAGAAAGACTCTTTCCTGACAGCCTATAAATTTATCTGAAGTCCTTCTACATGACTTCTGAAGGCCCCTGCTCCAGGGACCTTGTCATGATGTGAAACCCACAGGACTGGGACTCCTCATGCGCAGCCTCAGGCTGGGGAGTTTAACACTGGTACCCCAGTACAAAGCAAAAGCTTTGTTAGGCCCCTTCTTCAGTCAGTAAATCCATACACTGATTTTCTCATATGCATCTAGAAAATTCTTTTTCTTCTTCATCCTATTTTCAGAAAGAGCAAGGAAAATGGTAAAACTGATCCTTTGTCCTTATCCTGTGTTTTTCAGCACTTTTCCTGTCCTCCACGTGGTTTCTTGCCAGTATAGCATCAAAATGGCATATGGCTTAAGCCAGATTAGTTTGATTACTGAAGTATTTCTTTCTCTTAACGAGTGAAAGAGGGCATTTGTTGACTGTAAATCTTGTCTTCTTATTATGTGATAATATTTGCTCAGTGTCCCCTAACTGCTACTAACATTAATAACACTTATTCTTGGGAGAATTACAACATCTTGCTATGAAGGCAAATACCATTTTTCTCCATTCAATTCCCCTTTCAGTCACAACTCCAGAAATTAAAAGAAATAAAACAGAAGAAAATCTATATGGAAAGCAAAGTCTCTGAAGATCCACTCTGAAAAATCATAGTTTAACCTAAGAAATAATTCTGAAGTAGCACCTGAAACAGGAAAATGATGACTAGTCCCATGGGCTTCCCCACTCCCTGAGAAGTCCTTGACAAGCCTGGCACAGAATTTTACAGTTCCATGGAGTATGGTTTAGTCCTAATCTCACAGCCAGCTCTGCACTGAGCATTGAAATCTTTCTGTGCTAGTGCAAATCTACTGTGTTGATGGCATCATGTATTCAAAATGCCTGTGTCTGAAGCTTGCACCTCTATATCTTCTGAAGAGTTTGTTTTCTAGAGTTGTTTCAGAGACAGGGGTACTTTGTCTAAAAGTTAGAACTGATTTTGTAAGTAAATTCAAATTTCTACTTGCAAATAAATGTGGAATTAAAACCTCTGCACTTGATGGCCAGTGATCCAGTAGGAAACCATGAGGCTTACGCTCATCAGGTCACATTAGAATAATGGGTTTCTGATATGCAATCCTAATGACCATTCACATTTTTCATAGGATTTTTACCTCACTTACACCGGACTGCTGGGAGGTCATTTTACAGAGCAGTTAGTGATACCTAGCCACACTGCTGAGGGAAACTGCTGCAACTGATACTAAAATTATAGTGCTATAGATTTCAGTGGAAAGAGAGAACAGGAACTAAAGCTGTTGTAGAGTCTTTGAAGGCAAAATTATGGCTTATTTCTGGTATTCTGAGTAGGTAGGCTCAACATAATCACAGTCTTACTGTGCTAAGATTTTTTCTTGGGACTTCCCAGCTCATGGACTCACTAACACGTAGAAATTTGCATAAAACAACACTCAATCCAATTTCCTTTCAGATCAGCATGTTGTGGAGACATAAACATACATAAAGAATTTGCACCACTGGAGAATCAAGTTGACTTTAAGTCAGATTGACTAAGGCTCCACAATAAAAATTATTTAGGGTCTTAATCCTATTAAGTTGTAGACTTTAACTTTTGTGCCCTAAACTCACATAATTATCATGAGTCTTATTATAGTGAGTGTATTCTTTAAAAGTCCAATACATGCAAAATTCTCAAATTTTAGTTCAGCAAAATAGAAATTCTAGAGCTCATGTCTTCAGAAAAACCTGTCTATAATGGCTGGCATGAGTCCTTTAAGACAAACTATGACTTCTTTTTTTAATCCTATGATTTGGAAGGTGGCAAGTCAGAGTCGTGATTTCTGAATATCAACAACTCATAGGTGGCAATTTGTTATAATAAGGATCATTAAAACTTTCACATAAGAGTTCTTACTGTACCTGAAACTTGGGATTCCAAAACTAATAACAGTAATTCCATATCTCTTACATTTCTTTTAAAAAAGCAGAAACATTCCAACTTTCTAACATTGGCTTAGGCAGTGATTCAAGCTTTGTGATGAACAACTAGATCAGGAAAAGACAAAATTGCAAGGACACATTGATCCAAACACTATCCAGAAGGCAGGCTCGTCTTGGAAGTTAAGTAGCAGAAGCTTTCATGACACCTTCTGTGGGCACATACACACACACTGCTGACAATATCTCTGCAAACTTCTCAATAGATCTTGCACCTTCTACTCCAAGATCGTACCTATAATTCTTATATGTTCAACAGGCTGCCACCACCCCCTCTAATCCTTCCCCACCACTTAGGCCAGGCTCTCTACATCTGAGTGATCATCCTGCGCTTGCTTCTTCCCCAGATCAAGGAACCTCGCACCTGGGCTCTTCTGCTCTCTGGATCTTTTCTATGTTAGTTCAAGAACCTTTACACATTCTACTTTTTAGAAGCATATCCACAGTGTCCTTCCACTTCCTGCTTTTTACCCCATTGTTGAGCATCTTCTGTTCAGCCCAGCTTCTTAAACCTTTCTGACACTTTCTCCCCCCAAAATTTACTAGGGCATATATATACTCTTTTAGGACATAGAAGCCTGATTTCAATAGCTGTAGTTTCACTAGCAGTCTACTTGAAGCAGTATAGAACACTCCCTACAGGATAATTGCCTAAATTAACTAACATTCAAGGTAGCTAATTATCCTATGCAGTGTTCCATGGGACTAGACTACAACATGTACTAGACTTAGCTAATTGTAAATAATACTACCAAATCCACATGAGCTGTATAAAGCAGAGGTGGCATAGCAGTAACTACAGTATAGGCAGACCCTCAGGACCAGGACTTATTTGTAACTTCACTGCCCAATACTCAGATAATTGTAAAACACTTCAGTCATCACATCTTATGTTTGTTCTGATGGCTAATGAGCTAAAGAGTGCATCTGAGGTCAAACTGAAAGTGTGAGCCAAACCCAGCCATTGCTCAATCCTTGCCATGTGGGAATCAAAAACAGGAGTCTTTTACTGGTGGAAATTGCAGACTCACTTTCTGTATATTCCCCCTTTCTCCACACGTTATTCTAGACAGTACTGCATGGATACTGCAGTGCTTCTCCTATTTTTAACAGTGTGAGGCACTTGGCTGGGAATTCTCCATGCTCTAATGTGTGTTTGATCGAAAATTTAACTACCTCTTATAATTTAATTGTAAAATGAACACTTCCTGCTCCTGCAAATGATATTTCCATGGAAACTGCTCAGTACTGTTGTTACAAAACGAAGAGGGTTTACTAATGGGTCTTTTTATTTTTTTCTGAATAGAAAAAAAGAGCTCTAGCTCAGTCTTGATGCATCAGAATTTCTCATTTGTCACAGAAAAACACATTCAGTGAATGAGGTATATAAACCAATCCATAGTACTATAATTTAGTAGCCTAAGTTCTTAACTCCATAGAGCTGGAGTTGAGAAGCGGTAGCTGAGGTGGATATATTATTTTATTTTTATAAAATATAAAAGTTATATTTTCTTTTTAAAATGGTTCATAGGGAATGATAAAAGATATCTGTTATTGGATGATTCATTTGTGATTTCACAAGATGATTGAATGTTGTGCTGATCAAGAATATTTTGAATACAGTTGGAGACTCCTGAAAATTAAGTAATTTTTTTCATTAATGTCATAAAAAAAAAATTCTCATTCTAGGAAAAGCTACTTTGAACTCATCCCAGAGGCACTATTAGCATGAGGGAGGCATCCAAGATAACATCTTAGCCTTCTGAATCAGATAGTAAACAACTGGTATGCCTGACAGTGATAGGAATTGGTGGACATTATGTAGCTTTCCCCGAGGCAAGACTTCTGGCATTTGGTCTCCAACTAGAAAAATTCTAAAGGAAATTCTCTCTCTCCTATCTGGTAACATGGAAAGATAGGGTGGTTATGGTGGTGCCCAGGGTAGTTCACAGCCAAGAAGTCTGACATGTCTCCTCTTTTCACTGATTTCTGTTATATAAAGGAGACTTTTATAATCACCTAAAACAACCCCTCTCTCAGATCCACACAAGATGATTTCAGCTGTGGGTACTGCTCCCCACCTGAAGGCTGCCTGAAGTGGGGGTGACACAGATACATATGCTTATCCTTAAACTACGTCTCTAAGAATTCTTTCTTCAATTAAAGACGTGTTTTCTAAGAGGAAGACCATGAAAGGGCAGAAGTTATACAATGCACATCATCTCCTTGAAATCTATGTAGCTATCTAGTCAGTAGGTCCTAGATGACAAGCAAAGAAAAGCATGTACAAAATCTGTTTTGCTGATGTGATTTCACATCCAAGGAAAAAACAGCAAGGTCTTGTCCAGAATTTAAATCACTATTTGAAACAGAACTATATCTATGTCACTGAATGTATACATAACAAGTTTACTTACTGAATGTAAAACAGTCTTTGTCTCCCACTTCCTTTGCATTTTTTTTGCTGTTAATTGGCATGTTTGGAGAAGAGAAAGCATATTAAAAGGAGTCAAAAGGGGGAAGCTTTCTGATGATACAAGAAGATGCCATGGCAGTTAAAGAAATCCCAACGCAACTTGGCTAATTATATCTCAAGGTCTCAGTTTGTTGCTTTTGATCTAGGATTATATAGCTTGCTTTCTTGTTGTTAATTGACTAGTTCAAAATTTCCTGAACACTCTATCATCTTTGATGTGTTGTCTGCCTTTGTTCCCTTTAATCTATTTGCAGAACTCCATTTAACAACACCGCAAGAGTTAATGTTATCTGAAGTCTCAATATTTGCGAGAGTGCCAAAGTTTTCTTTGACACTGGCTATCAGTCACAGCAGATCTGTTGAAAGATAAGCCTTCCCTAGTTGGTCTCTATGTTTTTCGGGAAATGTTGTGGATAAGGTATCTTATGGTTTTTTCATCCTGATATCTGAATTGCACCAGATAGCAAATGGCTCACAATGAAAAAAACACAAAAACTATAGTGTCCTGTCAGGATAAGTCTAAGAGTGTCAATACTATATGATCAGTACAAATTACTGGTGTCACCCCAATTAGATGACATGGAAAGAGCATCTTTAGATATTGGTGCCTTTATTCTTATCTTTCAGTATGTTATCATCATATTTTCCAAGGACTTTTCTTTTAGTTTCTCTCCTGCATGATGATCCCAGTAAGAAGTATTTGCCATGCAACCTACTTTTGGATTAACTTGTTATCTGAGCATCTTGAGGTTTATAGCACCTGTATAATATACTGTTTATGAGAAAATGTTGCTTGACTACCAGCAAAGAGTGTCAAAAAGTATTACAAAATTTTAGGAAAGAGTTGTTTTTATTTTCTTATATTGATTTTATTTTATGGGGCAGTTTTTTAGCTTACTCTGCTGATTTAGAAATGAGGAGAGTTAGCAGTACTTTGCCAATATCCCAGGCTTTATTAATATACTTGCTAGATGAGAAATCCAAATAGCTTTCCTTTGTGGTCTGAATTTTACAGTTTTCAGGCCTGAAGAAAAACCCATACCTGCCTGAAAAAGCTATTTCTGTAACACTGTTCAACCCGTGGGAGGAGAACTAGGATTTATAGCCCAGCAAACAGAGATCTAAAGCTAGCCTTCCCTGCTGTTGACTTCAGACATTCACCTTTACTTCCATAAAGCTCTACTCTTCTTGGCATACAATCCCTCCCCTGGTAGCACGTGAAGACAGAACCTGTTTTCACCATCACTAGGTATTGCCAGTCACTTGTTAAATTAAAATTGTCTGAGAGTATGGATGTCCCATGTCCTCCCTCTCCTTTGCATTGGCTGCTCCCATCCTTGTCCCTTACCAGTGGCAGTGATGAAAGGATTAAATACTCAGGGCAGGTCTGGTGCTGAAAATGAACTGTTGTCTCCACCAGACATGCTTTGATAGGTCACCTGCCAGCTATGGCAGCAAAAGGGTTCCTTTCTGTGACTATTTATTACAAAACCCAAACCAAGTCCACTACTATCACTGCATAGAAAATAATATTCTGAGACAGATACAGGGATTTGATGGATGTCTATTTACCATAGGACCTCCAATTATTCTAGGAGTCTTTTGGGGAACCAGCCTGCAAGACATATTCCTTCATGTGTTGCTACTGTCACTATCCAAAGGTAAAATGTCATACAGAAAGACTGGACTAAAAGTTTCTGAAAGTCATTTTAAAATGAACGAAGGAAAGAAAGATTTGTAAGTGTATTTTAATTTACATAGACAATAAACTCAATTAATTCTTATTTTCAGAATTTTTGTGTATCATCATGACCAATACATCTCAGCTTGGTTCTTTTCAGCTTTACAGGAAATGTAAAGGAGATGTAAAAACTCCCCACACCAAATCCACTACAGACAGCAAATATAATACTAATGTTAATAACCAGTTAATGTTTTCAGAGCTCACACAGACTATGGTGAAAATCTGTCTCCTAGACTTTGTAAATACAAAATAGTTAATACAGCACACAGGATCCCTGTGAGAGGCCAGACAACAAAGGAAGAACTCCTCCTAAGCCAGCAAAAGCTGTCTCTGCACTATTCTTTTAGGACCAGGACAAAAAAAAACTAAAAAAAAAACCTTTCTGAAGCTCTGCAATCCTCTTGCAATCCTTACTCCTCCTGTTGAATAACTGTTTCATTCAGTCCTTTCATGACCTTTTCTTTAATAGTTATCCTATTACTTGCTTGCTCTTTCCACCTTAACACACTTATTCTTTTCTGTGTTGGATTTGGATAAGGCATGCGACAGATGTTAACCAAAAGTGAATATGAAAATATATTTAGGGATAACCTACTGTCTCTTAAATTTTGTTCACTGTAAGGAATCTCCATTAACACTGTAACCATAATTAGTAATTCCACAAATATTATGGACAGCTTCTGACTTCTCAAAGGAAGGGAAGATTAGTGAAAAGAGCTTTAACAGCTTTGACAGAGATTTTATGCCAACAAGGACTATAATGCATGTGCAAGTGTAGTTTTCATGTATAGAACAGAAGCTGAAAATGAGGATACAGACTCTTCACATACAAGCCGAGCATCATGGCTTTAGGAATCCATTAGGTGTAGCGCTTCTGGCAGCAGCAATTGCTATTGATTGTTTTACCCTCAAGTATTTTATCATATACAGACCATGTTGTTCTCTTAAAATTGTTGTGTCTTCTTTAAAAGCAAATCATCTATGACATTTCAGTGAGATCCTTTTTACTTAGAGCCTTGCTACAAGGAATTTTAAAGCAGATAAGTAGTCATGCCATTTTGTCTAATGCACAGATGATGTGAATCAGCTCTGCTGGCAACTACTACTTTTTGAAGGCTGAGTCAATTTACAGCTTCATAAAGAGCAACTGATAGTGACCAGTGTGTATAAATTTTATTTCTTAGACTTTTTTGATGATCAATGTGTTTGAATGGTAATCTCCAACTGGCAGTTCCAATGACTAATAGATAGAGAGTGCTTTAAATATTAAATATAGATGGAAGATTGGTTTTCCACAAGCAGAGAAATCCCATTTTTTAGCCCTTGTATGGTTATTGTATTATGAATAATTGAAGAAGCTGAATAAAAAAGGTTGAGGCTCCAAGTAACTCTCATACAAATCTGAAAAGAGATCGGTAAAAATCAATGGGGGGAGAAAAACCAATTCACTAGAAGTTTACCATTAATGTTCAAAACTTGCTATTATTCTCATGACCAAAGTACAGTATGCAATAAAAAAACCCAAAACATTAAAGCTGATCTGGAGACATCTCACATACTAATGCCATTGAGATTTCCAATAGCCTGTTTAGTTTTCTTGGCACAAAACCTAGGAAACCATTCTGAACATAAAGGGTAGAGGCATGAGCATGGGGGGATTGCTGAAGGAAGGTTTCATAAGGACACAAAAAGCACCTCAGAGAAAGGCAGCTCTTCTAACACAAACACTGAAATCAGCTGGGTTAGAAATAGAGACTTCAAACATTTCCTGATTAATTTGTAGCTGTTGGCTACATGCTTGAGTGTGTTTTCCCCAGTCTCAAATACAAGCCTGTGCTCAGAATTATTCCACTGTAAACAAGGAAGTGTTTACAATACCTCTAAAGAAATTGGTTCCATGTTTATGTGAAGATAAAATTTATCTGAAGAAACATATCTTTTGCTCAAGGATGAAATGCAAATTTGTGAAAGTAAGGTGCCATCTCTTTTACATCATGTGTAAATATTATGAAGAGGAGACCACTGGTGGTTTGAGCTTGGCAGTAATTTATTTACAGCACTAAAGTGGCAGAAAGTCCTCTCCTTCTTATGCCAGAGACTGAGGAGTTTTAAACTTTGAATCAGTGCTAAGAAAGCAAACATTTTTTGTTTAACTATCCTGAAGCAAAGCAGATCACTTAAACTCACTGTAAACATATTTTATTCACTAGAATTGTGTTTCCTTTCTTCCAGCCAAGCTTCATTACTTACTAGAGCAAGAAAACAGCATCAGCATACCAGCTATTTCTTTAAAATAGAGACACATTAAGAACACAGTAAAGAAACCTAACATATATGGGCCCTCATTTTCTTTAAGAAACAAAGACTCAGGTATTTAAAATATCGTTTGTCTTGTTGGTGTTGAATTTTAAGAGCAACATGAGCTGTAAAACTAGAAAGTACCATACACAACAAACCAGTTTCCAGTTAGAAATTTCTTACAAGGCACCATAGCTAACACTAGGAAATTCTGAGCAATATTAATAGTCTAGAGCTCAAGGGATAAGGAAAGCACCAACGTGGAAAAAACATGGGGGCTCAGTTTGCATAGGTTTGCTTTTCTCTTTTGAATTAGTTTGATTTTGGTTTTTTGTGCATAAACAAAGTGTTCACAGAAATATGGCCACTGTCCCCTAATGTTAAGTCTTAAACTCTCAACTTGCTTTTGTTTTCAGGAGAAGGTTCTCCGAATCCTTTGAAGAATGTTTATACCAAGTAAAGATTCATCCACAAAAATAAAATTATGTTGTTCTTACCATCTACAAAACAACTTTGTGTTTTTCTACCAACATAAACTTTTACTTAAAAATACAAAGACTGTTCCTGTAACGCTTCTCATGTTGAAAAAATCTTGTAGTACTCGCAATAGGATATGGTGATTTCAAATGCATACAACTCTCACTAAAATTCAGCAAACTATAGAGGAATTAGAATAGACTATCACACACAGTTAAACTGCATGGAAAATTAAAACAAGCAAATAACTCAAAAACTTTTTTTTTTAACTAAGGGAACAAAGAATAATATTTTTGTAGAAAGCACTTCCATTCTCGGAGGATTTAAAAGCAGCACTGTCACTGCTGATCACTAAACCAGATTGTCGTTTCTGGTTTTGTGGAATAATCAGTAACAATACAGTGAAAAATCAATAGCACCTCAAACAGAATCATGCATTCACCACTTCTGTCTTTTCAGACCAGCTTGTGCAGTCATTTTTCTTTTCGATTTTGGAGCAAGGTTTGGGGATGAACCTGCATCTTATGGACCATCCCTCCACTGCCTGGCTTTTCCACAGCCACTCCCACGGAATTGCAGAATTGAGGGACCACAGTGGGTGATCTGGTCCAGCCTCCCTGCCCAAACAGGGCCATCCTATAGCACTTGACAGAGGATTGTGTGCAGACAGTTCTTGAATATCTCCAGCAAGAGAGGATCCACACCCTCTCTGAGCAACCTGTTCCAGTGCTCAGCCACACACAGAGTAAAGTTCCTCCTCATATTCAGGTGGAACTTCCTGTGCATCAGTTTCTGCCCATTACCTCTTGTCCTATTGCTCAGCACCACCAAGAAGAGCCTAGATCCACCCTCTTGACACCCTCACTTCAGGCACTTATGGACATTGATGAGGTCCCCTCTCAGTCATCTCTTTTTGAGGCTAAACAGGCCCAGCTCCCTGAGCCTTTCCCCATAAGAGAGATGCACCAGTCCCTTAATCGTCTTTGTTGTCCTCTGCTGGACCTGCCCCAGGAGCTCCATGTCTGTCTTGTCCTGAGGAGCACAGAGCTCCATGGCACCCCAGGTGGGGCCTCACTAGGGCTGAGCCCCCTGACTGTGATTGCCTCTATACATGTGGCAGTGAAGGAAAGCAGGTGGGCTGCATTTACAGAGCACCTCTGTATTAATCTGGATAAGACCCCAGAGTACTTCAGAGATTTAACACACAACATTAGAGGAGAAACCACGGGCCATGAGAGCAAGTGAGCATTACTAAATGTGATTCTATCAATTCAGTTAATATACTGGACTTACACAAATAATTTGATGTGATGCTGTGAGAGCTAGCAAGTAGCTCAGGCAGGGAACAATCCTATTTGAATAACAACTGTCTTCTTTTCATCTTAATCTCTGAAAAAAAATTATAAAGTGGGTCCTGCAGGCAAACCATAGATGATAGGATGCCATTAACCTAACTCTTTATGTTGTTTAAAAAGACAATGAATCTGTTGTTTTGTTAGCTGTATGAACTGTTTTGCACATGACAGCTGCTGGATACTGAGATTAATTGATAGACTATTACGCATCCTCACAGCTTCAAACTATTAGCCATCAGTAACATTTTAGAGTTAATCTCATTTTAAAAGGAATATTGCTGTAAAAATTCTGAGAACGTTTTTTTCTTACTTCCCTAGCATCAGTTGTCAGACAACAAATTAGGAAAGAGCTGTATTTAGAGGATGTTTTACTGGAGTTACAACCTTCTTTGTTTTAATTCTTCTTACAGGTATAAATGACCAACTTGCGGCTAGCTTAATTTTTATTGAGAGAAATATTTTTGGAAATACAGCAACTGTAAAATATAGACTAAGCGTCCACATATACTGCCTAAATATTGGCTCTGCTGTTAGACCACTGATTACTGGCACATCCTGTGTTTTTTTCCACACATTGGTCCCCAGCAGGAAAATATAGTAGGATCATAAAGGGCCCCACACATAAACAGCCACAGAAATGCAGCTTCCTCTGCTGTGTGGATCACCACAGCATCATAAATAACAGAGAAGTAAAACAAGTATTGTCCCCACCTATTACAGGAAGGGAGAAGACCACAGAAAATAATTTAGCACCCTATGGGCCTACTGAGTTCCTCT
Organism: Sclerurus mexicanus; assembly: GCA_013396755.1. Taxonomy (NCBI): domain Eukaryota; kingdom Metazoa; phylum Chordata; class Aves; order Passeriformes; family Furnariidae; genus Sclerurus; species Sclerurus mexicanus. Next base: position 819,901 of record VWZF01003565.1, on the reverse strand, counting down.
AGTCCATTGTCTTTACCCAAATATGCAGCATGGCAAGGAAAGACTTCAGGAACACTAGTTTGGTGCATTTTCCATTTGCTTTGGTATAGGCATTGAGCTATTTTAATATTTCTAATAACAATTTTCATAAGAATTCTGCTAACGGAAGTTTATAAAAATACACTGAGTGTGCTTGCTGTGGGTCTTTGGCATTCCTCACCAGAGACCCAGGAGACCAAGTGTTGCTAGAAGCAGGACAAATCCCATCAGGTTCTCCAGCACCGTGCTATTGGATCTTCCCCCTGTTAAACTATACTGCCTGGTTGAAGTTTTCTTTCGTGCCTGCTTTCTGTGCCCTTCTGTGGATTCACCTTCTTATCGGGCACTGTAAAAGCATCCTTGTCAGGAAAAGTGTTGACTCCTCCCTTTCCATCTAGCATGATCATAACTATACTTATTATATAATGTGATTTGTACAGGAGACCAGAAAAATGTGATTTTAAAAAGCTTGAGGCAGATAGTCTGCTCAAAGCTTGTTCCTGTCTTAATTTCTCAAAGTTAAAAAGTGCTGTTTCTTACTATAATGAGACAGAAATTTTACTTATGGAGGAAAAAGAATTCTCCAAGACAGTCTGCCTTCCTTTTATAGGTTCCTTCTAGCAATGTATGGGATTCATCACAACCCCTTCTTTTTTCCCATGTATCCCCTGCAAGCATAGTATCTTTCTTCAGTCAGGAATTTGTTTTCTGTATATGATGGTATCCTCTGAACTCCACAAATCTCAAACATTTATAGAGTCACCCCAGACCTTGCATTATCTTTCTTGAGCCAGTGGAATTACAAGCTCTGACAAAAATATGACTTTGTGTGACTCTTACCATAAATGTAGTTTTGGGGTTTTTTGGAGGGGTGGAGGTTTTTTTTTGTTGTTTTGAGGTGGGTTTTTTGTTTATTTTGTTTGTTTGATTTTGGATTTTTTAAAAAAAACCTATTTTACCAGAAAATATAAAATTTGCTTGACTTTTAGTGCCTTGGAAGGGCAGTAGACTGCAGGACATAACTATCCAATGTGAGCTGGTGGGGAACCAGTTGTGCCTTTCTTACTGTTCTTCAAGACTCTAGTGCAGCCCTATATCTTTTTACTGGAAGATGTTTTCAACTCAAAGTACATCATGCAGAACAAATAATAGTTCAAGCAAACATTTGTATTGCCCAATAACCTTCTCTAGCACACCCTCAAGAATGAAAAGAGGAAATCCTCATAAAACCTGCATGTGAGTTATGTGACAAACACAGATGAGAGGACATAAAGAGGTGATTTAACTACAGCCTCTTCTCCCTTGGAAGTGTAAGTACTTCATAAAGACAGAAAAGTACTATTTCGGATCTGCAGAGCAAGAAAAGATGAAGTACCTTGCCCACAGTCTCATAAGTCAGTGATGTAAACAGACCTTAGGTCTTCTAGAAATGCTTTCCTTGAGAAAGACCCAGATGACTGAGGGCTGTCACCTCTAGATGCTCTTCCGTGATTGCCTCACACCTTAGAATTACATCTTTATCTTCTGCTTACACTTCAATGTTCCCTGTAAAATATTGCATTTAAAAATACTTTCTGTTGTTCAGTGCCTTATAGGTGGGTATGAGGGATAATTAGTGTCTGCCCTCCTGTACCTATGAATTATCTGCGATGGCATCCTCTTGCACATAGACTATTGGGACAGTTTGGAAAGGCGAAAACGAATTTTTCTTTATTAGGAGCTACATTTTCTTTGACATAACTGCAAAAAGAAAAGTGAATCTCTGAAATGATTGTGATACAATCAGATCTAGCTCCCATACTGTATCCAGCCTGGTTTAGAAACCTCATTTACAAAAAAGCTGATGAGACTTTCACCTGAGGACTGAGTACCTGTGTGTTAAAAACCCCACTGGATGACGTAAGAGAAATGCACATAGTGTCAGCACAATTTTGAAGTCTCGCTTAAATATTTAAGAGTTTGTCTCTGCAGAAGCTGAACAAAAGTTACAGACCAAAAAATGACATCAGAATACACTTAAAAAAAAGGTATAGATTGGACCACAGTCCCTTTTTGACTGATTTGAGAAAGCTGATGGGACCTTTAACTGCTATAGCATGAATAATGTCAATAGAGTAGAGAAATATCTTTTTCTTGTTTAATAAGAACCAGAGAATTCCTTGGCATAATTTTTCACATGGCAAGTTACTGACTTCAAATTGCCGTAATGTTTTTTAAATGCAGTTCACTTAATTTGTGTGGATAGAGTGACACAGCAGGATGGATTAACTCAAGGATCTGGTTAACTGGGCACAAATTCCCTGCTTTAATCACCTGAGCTGGGTGATTTGTGCCCAGGCAGCACAGAGAGGAGGTAGCTGTCTTTGCTCATACATGCTTGGGTACTTCCATCTGTCACTTAGAATCTCTGGAATAGTTCAGCTTTCACAGCACCATCTGCACCGAAACATTTCTAGGAATGGATGGCATTTTGGGACTACTTGGCATCCCTTTGCTCTCCCCCGTTCAAAAAGTGAATGCTGTTTTAGGAGGAGAAGCACAGTTAATGAAGGCTTTTCCATCCTACCACACAAAAACCATCTCTCTCTCTTCATGCTTCTGAGCTGCATGTAAGTTAAATCAAGTACTCCTCAGTGCTGGTCAGCCATATGGCTTGAACTCATAGGTCAGGAGTTTTTTCAGTCTTCCTGAAATACAAAAGGCTGTTTGAATTCAGAAGATAAGAATGTCTGATGCAAAGGTTGTTATCTTATAGTTTTTCTAGAAGTAATCTGTTATTCTGTTTCTGTTGAAGAAATGTGGAAAGTGTGTCCTAAGGACATTGTCATCAACAGTACATCAGTACCTTTTTTTTCTTTACTGCCATGAAAACATACTCAAAGGATGTACAGCAGCCCTGAAAAACACCTATTTCACAGTTACCATAGAGCTGGAAGCAACCTGGAGAGGTAAAATGGCACTGACTGCAACATGTCTCCATGGCCTTCCCAAGCTGGAAGCCCACTGGGCACTGTCAGTGAGGTGCTGGTCAGCTCTCTGCCCTAGATAGAAGTATCATAGTGGTTTCCTAACCTTGGTCTGAGGTTCTGCTAATCACTGGCTGACCAGAATAACATGTCAAACTTTGTTCCTTCTATTTGATCAGGTGGTTAACTGCATTAATATGTGCTGTACCTATTTATGTTACATTTTTAAATGTAAATTGCCTACATGTAAGCTTTTCATATCAAGGTACCTGTAGGCTGTTGGTTTATAAATAATTTAAAATCATGTTAAAAAAAAAAGTCTTTCTGCATGACTGTGGATGGTTAAATCTTTAAATTGTGCTTCAAATCAGGAAAACACATGCTGAGAAAGTATATTTTAATTATAGGTTTAATCTACATCCCTCTACAAACAAACCATGCAGCTTGTCTGGCATCTGCAAAGTGTAGTGTCCAAATGTGCATAAACAAGGTCAACGTGAGTGTGTATTACCATATGACATTGGGTTTCACACATTCAAAATTAAACCTTTAGTAAACCACTTCTAAAATCTAGAGGCAGAAAAACTTATTAAGAACTGACAAGTATCATTTTTTAAAGCATGCTTAGCATCATGATGTAGAAATGGCAGACAGGGCTCTTGCACATGGATAAATTGCAACAGAGCTGATGAATACTTCAAATCCTGCTCTCTACTCCATTAAACCCATTTTATGCCCAACCAACACCACTACTGTTATTACTGAACAGCAAGTAAGCAGATCCATTTGAAAACAATCTGTCTGTCAAAATGAGGACAAGCCATGCAGTTAATAATCTCATTACAAATAAAACCACTTTGAAGAAAGCACAGGATTCTATTAAAGCTTTTTGTTCATGATGATTTCTATCACAGTTGTAGTCTGAGATCACTGCTAGGTGCTGTGGGTATAAAGCAGGAACCACTGCCTCGGGAAGCATGCATCCTAAGGAGAAGGATGAAGGAAAGATCCATGTCAGTGAGGTGACCTGACTGAAAATCTACTGAACACAAAGCTGCCAGAGAAGAGAAGACAAAGAAGAGAGATGCACTGAAGCTTTCAAGTGTTCCTCTCCATTTGCAGCCCTTCAGTTTAATAATTATAATAAAATGATTCCTCACTGACTGTTCATTCACAGACAGGATGTCACACATGTAAAGTGCTAGATTCACTTAAAAAATAGAGCCAATCTAACAAGGTCACAGAGGACACACCGCTTGCTTTAGCTTAGCCAGGATCCCTCAAATTTCCTCAGTAATATTATAATGTTGACACTTCTAGCTGCATTAATGTACAAAATAATAGCTTAATCACAAAAGGAGAATGTGAAATATTTCAACACATGGAAATTAATAAGATTTCTAAATGGGAGTATGAAGTCTATTGAACAAGCTGCTAATGTATTTGGATTTATTTCAGATATATTCATTATGGCTGGGCAGACAACGCTGAACTACATTTTTATTTCACAAGCACTAAAATATTACAAAAAGATAATAAAATGTGATCATTTAGACTAATACTTCAGATAAGTCCCACAAAAGCTATGAGTATTTATAAAACATTTGCTTTTGGCAAGATATTAATTTTAAGTTAAATTAATTTACTAGAGTGCTTGAAAGATGGATGAATGAGGCAATCAGGAGGACATCCAAGACATGCAATTGCCTCGGACATGAGGAAAGACCCTATGAATCACAACTGCTAAGGTACAAATTTTGATTAAGTGCAAGAGGGGAGGGAATCCACCACAAAGAACACTTGTGAAGGACACAGGGGTTCACCACCCTCTTAAAGGGCCAGAGAAGATGAACAGCAGGTATTTCCTATTTTTCTTCCATTCCCTTATTGTATTCCCTTCTGCCACCCAATCATACTCCAGCAGTAAAAAAATAATAATACATGAATTGGCCATGTACCTGCACCCAGGCTTATGGCTTGTATTTTTTAAGTTCTGCTCCCCCTTCACCATTTTAAATACTTGATTTATACTTCGATTTGATACCTTGATAGTACAATTACTCTTTTCTTCCTTTGATCTCTCTACCACACACCGGTCAAAAAAAGACCTGACAAGTATAACTGAGAGTGAACAAGAATTTACTGCGTCTTAGAGAGTTCATGCATTTGACTTGAAGCTAAACCAATAGTCTAATATTTGAACTTGGGTTGTTTCTGACAGGAAAAAAAGCAAACCAGCTGGCAAAGCCACAAGAAAACTTCTTCAAGCTTCAGAAAACCATGACTGAAATGGATTCTGAGCAGCACTAAAAGATATTAAGCACAGGATTGACTCAGATTACATGTCCCCTTCTTAGCAGTGTTTCTTTCAGAATATCAGCTATAGAATTTAGAGACCCAATTTACCTTTTCTCCACAGAAGTGGAAGAAAACACCAAACATTTTCTTACAGTCCTTGGAGAATTATTACAACCACTGTTCAAACAGGGTAGTTGCTTTGGCTTCAATAATCTGAAATCAGGGAATTTATTTGCATTTTTTTTAGTGGGGTGTTGTTTTCTGTAATGACTGAATCATCCAGGTTTTGTAATATCTTTCTGAAGGCTCTGCTTTTTGAAGACAACTCATTTAAAACTTTCATTTCTGTTCTAGGAGAATAACCCTATATTAGCCTTTATATTGACTTCAAGACAATCTATTCAAAATGTTGAACTTGAGAGGACATAAATCTAATTTTATATTTTCAAATTCTTTATGTTGTGACTTTTCTAACAGACAATAAAAGCATTTGAGGGCTTTTGAGATTTAAGCATTTGAGATTTCCTTAAAAGACTTTAACTTGAGAACTTCAGGAAAAGTAATACAGGAGGTCACAGATGCCCTCAGGCCACAGATTTATTTCTTTATGTATTTGAGGCTGGAAGAAAACATTAGGTGGGCATGTACTTTTTATTCAATGCTGACAAACACAAGGAAATGCCTGAGATCCTAAAGCCAGAATGCACTTGGGATGAAGCACTTCCTGAGCAACAGAACTCAATGTCAGGGCAGGAAATCACGGAGGGGTGAGGAGCTGGGGTGGTGGCACTCCTACAGAGGTGCAGGACAGGACAGCAGAAGCCACGGACTGCTGTGGAGGCAACCAGCCCTCTTTAGCAGCCTGAAGAGCTGCTAGCTGAAGGAGCAGGCAGCAAGCACTTTAAGGGACATCAAGAGGAAGTCTGAGTTGCCCTTTTGCATTAGTGTGCACAAAATTTGTGACAAGCCACTTAACACAATTAATATTAGCAGGTAGGTAGAAAGCAGACCATAACAGTTAAAGGGCATGATAGAAAATGGATCATTTGACTCTATTAAAGTCAATGGGGCATGCTCAAATGTACCCTAAAGCCAAAGAAATCTCTTCTGAATCATTATCCTTGGGAAGTCACAGACAACTGGTGAAAGGCTGGCACTGTGCTCTTGTTAACATAGAAAGAGTCCAGGGAATCATTTATCAGCTTACTTCCTACCCTGAAAAATGCCAGAACAAATGTTAAGTGATCAATTTGTAAGTACATAAAGGAGAGCAAGGTGGTTAGTAGACATAGCAGTTTTCATGTATCTCAAAATGGTTTAAAAAGGGCATAGTGTTTAACTATTCTCCAAGGTTGTTGAGGGTGCAACAAAGAATAATTGATTTGTTTCACAGCAGGGAAAGGTTAGAGGCTAGACTGGAGTTTAGAGCAACTTTGTACTTAATCACAAGGACAGCAAAATTCTCCAAGAGTGCCTACAAAGGTTACAAATATTAAGATGGTAGGTTTTCAGTAGTATGTCAGGTAAATATTTGCTAAAGAACATTTCAGTGTGACCTCTCCTATCTCAGACTAAGAAGATGAAATAGAAAAACAAGAGATATCTTCCAGTTTTTTATTTGTCAGACTCTGTGTTTCATCTGTTTTAAAGGGGATTTTTCCTCACAGTTTCCAAGACATCTATATTTTACTTATGGATTTTCACATACTGTTTTCAAAGGCAGTGCCAGACATCTATCATAACTCCTGCCAGCTCAGAACTTTATGAGGAACTTCAAAGTATTCAATGACTTTAAAACCTCAACTCATTATCCATAATAATTTATGAGAATAGTAGTTTTAACTTAAAATAAAAGAAGTAGGTACAGCTCCCCTCACACTTTATGATCCTATAGAGAAAATTTGACAGTGTGACCAAAATGTAATCCAAGACTCAGAAATCAAATAGAATGAAATTTCATTTTTTAACACTTATTTTCAAGAGATTGATGAATTATTTTTAAATGTTCAGGACTGGTCATAAGGCAAAGAACAATATATATTTCCTTCTAGTATCAAAAATAATTTCAATTAAAAAATGCCAAGTTGAAATTTGTTGTTTTAAAGCATCCTATTCTTATTTTGCATTGTTTAAGGAGTTTAGTATAGTTTACATCAGCAAGAGTATATGGAACAAAGTAATAGGGATTTATTCACCATGCAACTCCAGTCTTAGGCTCCTTATGAGCTATTTTTGCATAACTGAAAGAAAAGAAATAATACAAAACCTTTTGCTTAAGCCCCCTCTTCCATGCCTTCCTGAACCACCATTTGTCACTTACATGAGAGCATGCAGCACAACACCAATTCTATTCCTAAAACAAGCAATCAGTATTTTTAAACCATTACCCATGTATAAACCCAGAATAACTGTAAATTATGCTAGAATTTATTGTATTGATTAATAACAGCATGACTGGGAAAAGAATGAGATCCACAATTATGACGACATCATGCTTGGGTAAGTTTTACATGTTCCTCCAACTTTGACAGGTTTTGTTTCATGTCTCATACATGACAGGAGAATAAGGCTGTCATCATGATGTTGTCACAGTTACATCAATATATGCTAGGTATTACTGAACATACATGTTTTTTCTCCCTTCAGTAAAGTGAAAAAGTTCAAAAAGTCAGAAGCAATTCCACCTTTTCTTTATTTCTCTTATACCAGTTTTTAATTACTACATTGCTGTGCTGTATGCTTGTGGGTGTTTTTTTCTCCTCTTTTTTTCATTTTAAATTTTAAGTACTTGAGTTTCAGTCTTTCAATACCTAAGCCCAGATTTACAAAAAAAAGTCTCACCTTGTTTTTTATCTTGTTTTCTCTCATTTTATATCTGCCCCTGTATGTGCAATTTTACTCGTCTAATCCAAGATACTTCTAAACATACCCTTATCTAGGTATGCATGCCTAACAAATATAAGTTACACAGAATCTGACCTTATAAATAACTGATGTAACAAAACATTTGCATTCATGACCATCTTCAGCACTGCATACCTAATGTCCAGCATTTTTCAGGACTAGGACACAATGAGTAACAGAAACAATAAAATTTTTATCTGCAACTACCTGTTGCCACTAAAAAAGAAAAAAAAAAAAAAAAAGCAGGATGCATTAAAAAAGCTAAAAGTAGATCCGTGAGCTGTGGGAAGATAGGCAGAAACATTTTGAAAGAATGAGGCTCAGTTCTGCTTGTATTTATAAAGTATCCCCCGTAAGAGCTCATGGGGTTTATCAGATGTAAAGCTGCTCTAGTCCTAACAACTCTTACTCCAGGGAACCTGAAGAACTCACAAGCAGGATCCAATGTGAAATCCATCGAGGAATGTGTAAGGATCAAGCAAGCATAGTAAACATAATTCTTTATGTATGTAAAATTAGTAGCTTTTAGACAGCTTGATGATCACTTACTGGGATATTCCTAGAAAAATGTTAATCTGAAAAATGAACTTAATTGTGCACAGCAGAGTGGGAAGCAACCATGGGCTGCACTATTTTCCTTTTTAATTTCAACAGACTATGTGATAGTGTTGTTTTAAACCTTGTATTGTAGGAGAGATTATTTTTATACTACATGTGGGTGAATTAATGAAGTATTCTCTTACAGTTAGGTAACATGGGAGAAGATTAATTAAGAGCTTTTTTTTTTTTGAACCAAAGCAGTACCTCAGAAATAATAATATTATATTAATTCTGTGAGTACAGTTAAATTATATCATCACCTTTTTAATTTCAAATATGAGATTTTCCCTTTAGGCAAGGAATAAAGACAAGGTATCTTAGTTGCTTGTTCCCCACTGAATTTCCTCCATAATCTCCACCTCCTGATCCTGTTTTTAAGAGTTCAATCTTCAACACTCCTTCCTCAAATGAAATAGGAAGACTATTATACTTTGGTAAAGGAAGTGATGAAAACAAATGTCTTTTCCTCTTAACTTCAAAAAAAATCAGTATTTTTAAATGTTCTAGCCAATTTGGAAATGTAGAGCTCTTACAGGAAAATCTTGGTACCCAAGAAGTATCATGTAGAGTGAGAGGCAGAGGTTACATGCTGCTGAAATGTAACTTATTTAATTCCCCAGCTTTCATTCCACTGCAATGCTGTAGTAGGACCGCTGAACTAATCCATTACTGCATGTAACGGTCCCGCAGGAACAGCTGCACAAACAGGTTGAACATTACAGAGATCACAGGTGCTGGGATTTTAAGTCAATCATCTGTGCAAGCACAAATATTTAACGCCAGTGTCTCACATAGCACCCTCTCAGACAGCGTGGAAACAGGCTTATCACAGTCACTTTAGACATTTCTTACACTAACAACCTATACTTTCTAAAAGTCTTATCTGCAGAGCCAAAGCATAAGGCTAACAAATCTCTCTAAAAATCAATTAAGTTAGATCCCAATACTGGAAGGATTATTTGTGTGGAAAAGAGACAACTGTAAAAACAGGAAGCAATCTCATATTGAATACCTTCTCCTTGCTCTCTATTTTTTTTAACCATGAGAGTACCCTGTGTAAGGACTATATTTCTATAAAGAAACTGTAAAAAACCAACATGGCTGGTGAATACTAAATGGCACTAAATTTCTGGTATGTGACACAAATGCAAGAAACCTCTTTTACATTTATAGTCAGTGAACATCTCATGTAAAATTATGAAACTAATTAAGAAATTATTATTTCTTTTTACTCTTATCAGAGAAGCAGAAAAACCTGAGCTCTCAGAAGAAGCTGGAGCTGAAGATCCATCATAGGCCATACTTCCTTCCTACTCAAACTCTTAGTTTAGGGGAAGAAGTCAGCTTGGATATCAAACCCTTCATCTTTTATACTATATTATGCAAAAGAAGTTGTACTATTTTCCAATCAAAAGCAGCCTAATGGTATGTATAAAATGACTAAGAAGAACATTTGAACAAGCCAGTGCTAACCATGAGAAGACAAATCAGTACTTGCAAACCAGTTGGTACCCACTGAGCATCAGACCATCATCCCACTGCCTGTCATGGTATGGAGGATACGGAAACATGGCAAAAGAAAGAATGGCAAATCCCAACATGTTTGCCTGACCTCACTGCAGACATCCAGAGAGTGAAAGAACACAGACTAAGCCCTAAATGACTCACTCTAAACTCTAGTGAAAGTGGTGGGTTTTTTCCCCTGGGCACACAGAAGCAGACAGTGAAATCTTCAGTGCCAAACCTTCTGAACACACCCCGATGCAGCCTCTGTGAACTCAACACATAAATTGAGAATTACTAATGTTTTCAAATTTGATTAACTCTTCACAAAGACTGGAACTACATTTACACGTAATTTGCAAAACACAGTTAAGATACACAGGATATATCATCATATTTCACAGGACTACCAATAGTCGGGACTAATCTGGAGCCAAGTACTGGGACTGCTGATGTCAAAGACTACAGTGCTCTTCCCTTGAATATAGGCTTGATTTTATCTGGCTGCACACCGACAGGGGCCTGCTAGGAAACCCACAGCACATCCCAAGAAGAAACTAAACTGTGATCATTCATAGTGCTGCTTCAAGGCCAGAGTGTAACCAACTGCTCCAGAGGCATGACAGGGATCTGAATGCAGAGGCAAATGTTCTGCAAGCCAGTCATCAGTTTCCCTGACTGGATATGGGTCTCACATGAGACTGAGCTCAGGTTTAGGTTTCTTATGACTAATTAGCTAATAAATGCCACAAATGAAGGCAATAATGCAAAAGTTGTAAAAGACAAATAAGCCATAAAAGTGCTGCACTAACAGAAAAGTCAGAGTTCTAGAAAGAAAAACAAATACTGTGTTCTCATGCTGTATGTTCTCTTTACATTAAAACTTTTGTAATTTGTCACCATCATAATCCTGAATTCAAACTTAATTTTCATTAGAAATGAGGATGACTTGTTCTCCCCCCCACCAGTGTTTGTTGATTGCAAGAGGGGAAAGCAAGACAATTTCCTCTTCTTTGTCCTGAGGCTGCACTTAAGAGCTCAGCAGCTGTCTCCTCTCCTCCCTCTTTTTTTGCTGAGGTGGATCAAGTGCTTCAACAGCAAGACAGATTCATGTGGAAAAAAGGATTCCCCATAGCAGACTCTATTTTTTTTTTTTTTATTAATCGATCTCATGCCAGCACAAGGTAGGATATACAACTGGACTGGAAGGCTTAATGGGAAACGGAAACAAAGTGGTAACTGCTTAACTAACATCTCAGTAAAAGTTATTTGTAATACTTACATGACTCATTAAAAGAGCATGAGGTAGAGACTGAGCTAGATTAGGTAAGAATGAAATCATTGAAGGCAACTTTAGCTGGTCCATCTAATACCATTCAGCTCAGCAGATATAATGGAAAGCAACCTTCAGGCTGACCTAGATTTTATTGCCCATACTCTCAGATACCTTTTCAGATACCCATGAAGCAGAGCTCTGGGAAGCTCTTTTTCCCTAAGTTCCCCACCAACTCCGACCCCAAAAGAAAAGAAAGACTCCAGATGCATCTGTTTCTTTCCACTGACCTTAAGATGAACTCAGACAACTAGCTCAGATGGAGACCTCTCTAACACAGAGATCTAAATTTAGAACAGTGAAACCCTCCCAGTGTGCACTCCTAACCCATGGCACACTGGGAGTAATTTGATGCAATGAAAGAGAGTTAGATAACATTACTTGGCATTTTACATATCAAGAACATGAATGAAAAACTACCACAGCTCAGCTGACACACACTGAAAACTTAACTTGCTGAGTCCTGGTACCTTGACTGTGAGAGTGAGCTATTAATCATACAGTATCTCCCAGCTCCTTGGTTATACAGGAGGACTGAGAGATGCAAAACCCTTTGGGGCTTGGGCTTGGATTTTGGGGGTTTTTTTAGCATCCTGACATTGTCATAGATCCAGCAGGAGGAAATATGGTACACTGGTCATAAAATAATCAACATTTCACAACATCTTGCTATCTCTTCTTCCCCACACACACAACACACATCTGAGCAGCTCCAGCTATCCAAACTCTCAGCACTTCTTAATTTCTCTCTTAGGGGTACATTAGGAAACAAGATCAGGTAGCAGACCCATGTTGATTATGGCTGAACACATGAGATTTGGATTCACAGCCATGAATAGGGTATCATATGTCCAGTGCGTTTTCATATCTCTGCTTTACTATGGATTCTTCATATGGTATTTTGCAGCTGTCTCATTGTATCAGCTTTAAAAATATTCTGTTATTCACATTGCACTCTTCTACATACTGTCAAAGAGAACGGCATTCAAACTGATCTTTTTTTCCCCTTCAGAAGATGCACCAGCCACTGTGAGTTCAAAAACATCGAAGTATTTTCTTGGTATCAATTTGTTCTGAGATACGCAATGACAAATGTTATACAGTGTCTTGTTTGGCCTGGCATTCTAACAGCCAGACTTACTCAGTGTTGTCTACAACCACTCTTCATGACACAGTAGAGAGTGCTGAACTTAAGAGTAAAACTAACATGCAGAAAGCATGCACTGTCTAGTCCTAAAATCCATTCCAAAATATTTTCATTGTTTTCCCTTATGAATCTTCAACTCTCTTTACAATTATTTTTTACACTTCTGTACTCATCTCTGTATTGGATTCAATCCAAAACCTACATAACTAAAGAGATAAGGCTGTAATATCTGCTTACATAGACACATGTATTTACATATATGTTTGTACATGTATTAGTCCTCTGTGTACCCAGGTAATTTTTAACATATCTTCAAGCAAAACCAGATAAATGTGTCTGAAGGCTGCATAACATTTTTTCACTGGTATCTGAAGAGTCCTCAATGGTTATTCATGCTGAGGGAGAGAATCATAGCTTACCAGAAGTTACAAAGCCAAACAAAGTGGGTTTGGTCATTCAAGATTCACAGCAAGACCCTATCCCTAGAAACACTTAACACTTTTGGAGCGTACCTGCTCACAGGGCATACAGCTGGAGATGCGTTCACAGTTTGGTTAAACGGGCAAAGCGCTGCTGAGTTCACTAGAGCTGTAACCCCAGTGTGGTCTGGAATCCGGTACAGGTTCAGTCACACCAGTGCAGAGGCAGCCTAGCTAGCTACTAGGAAATTTTTACAGTGAACGAAGTCTTTACAGGAGTTCACTTCGCCTACTATAGCACCCTCCTGTAGGAGAAGGAGGGCACGCACCAGCTATTAATGTGGATTGGGATGAGCCAACACACCTCAGCTGTGGCACTGTGCTATTTGGCAGTCCCAAGGCAGGCTGTTATTCCCCACCACTCAAGGAGACTGCAGCTGCACCAAGCAGGGTTGTGAGGGAGGCTTTGTGTGGTCCACAAAGCTCTGTGCTTTGCTGGGCATCTTCAGTAAAGCATGCTGGGCATCTTCAGTAAAGCTTGATTTAGTGAAAACACAAATTCATTTAGCCCTACCTCACACAGTAAGGAAAAAATGCCACTCCATTTGTTGTAGTCAGCACCTGTCTAAAGAGCTCCAGGGTAAAATTCCCAGAATAGCCATTATGCAAAGTGCTCACTTCTGAGCATCAAAGGAAAAGTTCAGCAACTTTCATCCAAAACCTGCTTCCCTTGGGCACATCCTACCTCTTCTGACACACAAGCAAAATGAGCTTCTTTTACCAGCTCCCTGTGCATGTTCATCACTTTGTGCAGTTCTGCTGTCCTCCCACCACCCCTCCTGCTCTCTCTTGGGGAAACCTATCTGTCACAGTAAAAGCACGAAAGGAATGAGGCAAAGCCACAGTTTCCCAGGTTTATGAAAGGGGTCTTCTGCTGAGGACATATCAAAAGGAACAAAGCAACATAACTGCCAAATCCCTGAAAATAAATGAAAGATAGTATGGATATATTTACTTTGGCATTTTCAGAGAGATGCCACAAGATGAATCTCGAGTTCATTCAGATTGCTGTAGGAAATGTTAAGGACTCAAAGTCAAAGAACAAATAAACATTTTGAGATATCAAATACCAACTCAACAAGTTTCTCCCAAAACACATTTCTTTTATAATGCCCTGGCTGTGAAACTTTAAAATGAATGTATTTTAAAGAGATTCAAGAGCTCTACAAGATTATCCTTCTCTTGCTGAAACAGCCAGAAATAAATTTTCAAATGTCATGTGTCAAAAAAAGCATGGTTACCAGGGCAAAAGACATAACTCCTTTTGAAAACACAGCTGCTGAATTCGAATATCCTCTGACCTGTGCTCAAAACTGTGCATGACACTTCAGCTTGATACTGAAGTACTGTTGTCCACTCCAACAGATAGTATTTGGGAAAATAGGAAGTTTTGAAAATGCTATTTCTGCTCCTCCAGGGGTTTCACAGAGATGAGCTTTTTTGTCTTGTAGTTAGCTGTCGAGTTCAATAACAATGAAACAATTTCAGTACTAATGGTACTCATATTCCATGAATCTTAGTTAAGAAGCAGTAGACAAGTAATAATTCCTGGATTATAATCACAGCACTTCAGTTTCTCTGAAGTTGGATGGTTAAATATCTTAGTGTTATAAGTAAGTAAAGCCAGGTAAAGTTTATATCTATATCTGAGTAACAAGCAGAGATATCAAGGCATAGATTCTTTGTACATATGTAATCACTTAAAAGATTGAGTATGCCTCTCACATCTATGATGTTCCTGGTCAACACATGAACAGTGTTGTGGTGAATCTGTAGGAGAAATTGCTTTTCTCAGCCTTGATGCAGTTGCAGCAGGGGTATAGCAACATAAAAGTGCATTTGAGTGTGATTAAAATCATCATTATTGGTGACACTTGGTGGAAAATAGGAGATCTTTGGAGGTATACTGGAAGCATTTAAATTGAAATATTAGGTAAATGTTCAATGAGAACAAAACATTGCAGTCAGCATAGGTATTGACCAGCTTAATAGTTTCTAAGAGACCATCTTGTACAATAAAATTGCTTTCTGGATTGAAAACCCAGTACCATTATCCTGAAGCCAATGAAGAGCATCTGAGGCCAAGGACCTCATTATTGAGCAGGGTTTCATCTGAGAGAAGAGAAATCAATAAACAATGTTATTACAATAAAAATAAACTAAATCCAATATCCAGAAACAATGACACAGAGTGAATATGCTGCTTGAGAAAAGGTAATAAATAAAACCATGATAAATAAAACAACTCAACAGCCACAGCTCTTCATCAGCCTGGAGAATACCCCACATTTGGAGATAGCAAATAAGGGCAATGGTAAATGTGGTTGGAGCAAAGTTTTTTGAATCCCCATCCCCCTGACTAATAGTTTTGACTTCAGAGAGCCATACTCAAGCCATTTGGTATTTACAAGTTTTATGTTAAGACAGATTGCCTTTAAAAAAATCCAGTAGTTTTACTGCATTTTCAGCTTAACAAAAGGCTTATGTAGAATTCCAATCAATTTCTGTAATTTACAAAACACTCCACAATAACAGTCTTTCTATCCAGATTGTGCTGCAACTGTGTAATAAGCTATTGTTCGTGCACATTTTCTGTTTGATACCATTTGTAGAGTCATAGGATTGTTCAGATTGGAAAAGACATTTAATATCAAGTCCAACTCTTAACATGGCACTGCCAAGTCCATCACTAAACCATGACCCTAAGTGCCATGTCTACATGTCTTTTAAATTCCTCCAGGGATGGCAACCCTCCCAACACCCCCATTTTCCTGTTCCAGTGCTAGACCCAGCATTTTATCTTGCTGACTCTCATACAGTTGGCTTTGGCCCATCATTCCAGCCTGTCCAAATCCCTCTGCAGACCCTTCCTGCTCTCCGGCAGATTGATGTTCCTGCCCAACTCAGTGTTCTCTGCAAACTGGCTGAGTTTGCATCCCCTCATTGAATCCTCTCATAGAGATAGTCGATAAAGATACTAAACAGGATTGGCCCCAGTACTGAGTCCTGGTTAACACCACTCTGCGACACTTCACCTTGCAATAACAATGGATAAGCTTCTAAAAATTTGGTATATGTATGAAAGCATTTTTCTTGCATAATTTTTTGATTTACAATGATTTTCTTGTTCAGCGTGTTTGCAGAAGTTAAGTAGGTAAAGAAGCTATTAATATACATTTCTACAACATTAAAGTTTGCCATCTATTGACTGACCTCTAGTGGAAAGAAGGTAAATTTTGGAATAATTTTTAATTGGCATTGGGTGTTATGGGATTTTGGAGTGCTAAAAATGTATTTAATTTGCGTTATATGTTTGACTGTGTAAAATACAAAATTAATCTGGGTACACGTGACTTTTTCTCTCAAGATATATCCAAGTGCATTACTAGAATGGCAGGATGAAACCAGACCCCAGAACAAGAACAGTGATTAATTACTACGACTATTATGCTGCACATTCAGAGACCAGGTCTTTAGTTTTATTTAAACTAGGTAACTCTAAAATGACAGTGTGTGAAATACACCAGTAACACACACCAAACCAAACGATCTTCTTCAACAGGGTACAGAACCTGCTATTTTCTCTTTGTTGGTTGAAACCACTGCATCATTATAAATAACCCAAAATTCTAACCACTACCTCATACATTTTTATAGTTATGAATCAGTTTCGTCCATCCACAGATGTCACCTGGCTCCATTTCAACTTCATTCTTGAATAGATGTTGATTCTCACAAGATCAGTGTTGAGGCATCAGCAAAGTGTAGTGTCATGTGCTTTCCTCACATTTTATTTTCTTGCCTAATTTCACCTCTCTGATAACAATTACTGGTTTGTACTTTAAGAAATAAGCCATGAATGTATATGTGTACATTGGACACCAATTTATTTATCCTGTTTGTAGGACATGGAAGTATTTGAAAACTTGTTCAACAGAGAGAATACTGAGCATATTTCTTCGTTACTTATTCATCATGTCTGTGTTTGTTTGCCAGATTACTAACAGAATTCTCCTTCCTCTCCCCTGACTCTGTTGGTTTCCAGATTCATCTTTGCAATTAAGCCTTTGGTTCTGTAGCATATGGTAGTTGATGGTTTTGAATGAGGAGAACACAGTAGCATCTGGAGGGCTTTGATGAAAAAATATATTAAATACAAAATAAGCCAAAACTCTTTCTTGTAAAGTTGCCTCTTTCATTCAAAACTCCCTGTTAGAGAAAATATTCACGGATAATTTCTAAGGCAGCAGCATCTGCAAATCTTAGGCTTGCTATCTGTTCAATTCAGCCAGACTTTTTTCATTATTTGCCAGCTTTTTGGAAGCTTGGAGAAGCAGTCTTGAATTACTGTGTAACACAATTAGAGGAAAACCAAGGAGTCTGTGTATTGGAAACAGCAAGGAATAATAGGACAAGCATGTAGCATTTGACCTAAAAGAAGAAGGCACTTGGGCTTCATATACATTGAGTCCTCCAGTATTATTAGCCAACACCCTAGAATACATAACACCTTTCAGTTCAGCTGTATTTCTTTCTCTGAGCTTACCTTTCTAGTGAGTACCTTGCACTATTCTCCATCCTTATACTGCCCATACCTGCCCCAGACATCCCCCCTCCTCAACTGAGTACCTTCTTCTCCTACCACTTTTGCTTGCCAGGGAGACCCTGGCTGATTTCCATTAATCCAAGTCAGCATCACCATCCTGACATCATTACTTGCATTCCCACTTCTGTCCCCCTGCTCCTACTAATATGCTTACACAGTCAAACATTTCCTTGCTTAATGCAAAAGAAATAACAAATTCACCGTGGGAAGGAACACTGAACAAAAACACTGATTGATATTTTATTAGGCTTTACAAATACATTCATTAAGGGCAGAAAATAAACAGCTTCTACACTGAAGTTGGATGAGACACAATATATTCATTAATCTACTTTGCGTATTTTTTCCAACCCTTTTGATTACATTTGTTTTATAAGTGGAGTACACAAACTTGTTTTGGTTGATATATGGTAGTATAAGGACAATAAACAGGCTTTGTTCTGTTGAATTTATTGAAGAGATTTTATACCATTCCTGGAGCTACAATTGAATTTCTGAGAGTTCCTTCATTTTTTTAATATTAGCCATTCTTTCCATTAGCAATAGGGAGAAACTGTAAAGACTAGAACATCCCTGGTTTTAATAATGGTTTTAACAATTCAGCAAGAGGAAGGAAAGTATGGCTTTAATCCTGAGTGGAGGACTATGTTTTATACAATGCAATTTCAAACCCTTTGTTATTCACAAATTATATAAAGATTATGAGAATGAATATTCATTTTATTACTTTCCTGTACCTTCTTAGTTCTGATTCAGAACTTTCTCAAAATTAGACTTGCAACAGCATTTTATCTCAACTTTTTTGCCCTTTTCTTGTAATAGTTTTTCCATTCTCTATATCATATGGGGTCAGAATTCAAGCTGCTGACTACCTTGAGCTCCTACTGACTTAAGCAAGATTTTCTCAGAATTTTCCACTGCATCATTAGTGTCCTAATCTGGGTTTACTGAAGATTTAAAAATACATTTTTTTTAAAATTCTGTTTCATTCCTGTACAACAATTTTTACACTTTCATGGTGTTGCTAAAGAGCGTATGGACCTTTTTGTTTGGGATTGAACGTGGAAATAAAAAGATGCAGCCCAATGCCTGCTCCAGAAGGCCATGCTGGTGTGGTGGACTGTGTATAATGAACACATCACGTGCACAATCTCCTCTGTATGATTGCAGTTTCCTGCAGGTTGAAGCACAACCCTGGAAATAACATTGAAAAGAAAATTAACCAAAAATTCTTCCACTGAAATGTGTAGTACTGTTCTTAATGAAGCAGGAGATTTGTGAGATTTGGGTTTTCCAATAAAGCCTTTTCTCGTACACTTTTTTTTTTTTTTAATTTTTAATCTGAGCTTTATATAGTCTGTTTAATCATTCTTGATAGAAAACTTGGTCTCCAATCCTATTTGGCTGAAAACCCAAAGCATTACTAGCTGCAAGACTAGCTCCCTAGAGACCATTCCTTCTTCTGCTTATGTATCAGCCTTGAAACCTGTTCAACAGATTGTAGGCAATTTTAAGCTTGAGATTAACTATGTTTTTTAAAAAATGAAAATGTGTAATGGTCGTTTTAGAACCATTCAGGTTTGGAAAAGTGAGCTCTGTTATTTTCTACAGATAGAAATATCAGACTATGCTGGAGCTAAAGTTTTGGAGAGAAAAAAAGTAGGGATTTTTTTTTTAACCTTTTAAATATGGCTTAAGAAATCTCTGATAAATAAACCCTTACTTCAGGAATGTTTTAAATGGACATATCATAAATATTGTGAGCAAATACAGTGTATTGCTTTGTTTGTTTACTCTATATTTGCCGCTTATATTTATAACCATGAATGGAAATTAAAGCAGGGACAGCATAAGGCACAGTTTCAGATCTAGCAAAAAGCCTAAATTCCATGAAAACGAGAAGGGGCACCTCCCATCCTTCCCCACCAAAGCATGCACATTTTGCACATGATTAAATAATATACCTCGTTGCCTCAGAATTTCTATGTTCAAAGAGAATAGAACATTAAACTGATAAGAAAAATATCAGAGGTTATAATGATAAATCTAAATGACCTTATAATTTACAATAAATATAATGTATCTTTAATGTAATATAAAAGACATAATAAATGATAATGATGGACTAAACAGAGGCTGTCTTGTATTATGGGGTCCATTACAACCACTAAGGATTGCTCGTTAGATTACCCTTCTTCAGTTTTCTGCTGTGTTTGTTGCACCTTCCTCCCATGCTCAAAGTTGGCTCTGATGCCAAGTAGAATGTTAAACCAGCCAAATTCCTTGCCTGAGCCAATCTGGCCATCCTTCTTACAGCCCTCACCACTGCAAACCTACTCATTGCCCTCAACAGCTCAACTATTTTGTCACCTAAGTGGGAGATATTTCATTATCTTAGGTGTTCTCAGGAGACAAGAAGACATCAGAAAAAGAAAAAAGGGTCCCATCTGTCTCTCATATGCATGCAGTCTCTTGGATGGGATATAGCCCTGTTCAAATGAACTAGCTGTTAAAATTGTATTTATTTCCTGAACTGCTTATTGTACAATTTCTTTAGATCATCACTTGCTTTTTCATGTGTCTGCCCTCTCTGTACAGTATCGTCACTGCTCAGTCACCATTTGGTAGGTGGTGCCTCATCCTCCCTCTCATTTCATCTATAAGCTCATGAGGAACGTGGGAGCCACCAATGTGGCACAGACAAGCTGGCTGGATCTCTTCTACTGATCATCATCGGCTGAGCTGGGGGATATTAAAGGTCCATTACAACTCTGGATTTATCTACAGTCACATGCATAAAAATTATACTGATTTTTTTCAATAGCCTCTTGAATAGAGGAGGAAGATTTAAGTCCTTTATTAAAAAAATCTTCTCAAGGTGCTTAAAAACATCTGAAGAGAAGTGCAGCAGGAAAAAAAAAAACATAAACAGTTTTATATTAGAGAGTTCATTGTATTTTACCCTTTAGAGAGTATATTTTTGCCCTTTATGGCAAAAGAGAAATTTTTGGCACCTGATTTTTCCCATGTCACATGGATATGTTTGGAATTGTTTCACTGTACATGAGGCACTCATTACATTTCAAGGGCTGTGATTATACTTTGGGTCTATCATAGGCTGATTTACACAGGAAACCAATGGTTTCAGACAGTCTCTTCCTCAAGAAGAGTCACACACTGCTAGAGAGTGCAAAAACATTATCAGTTGGCTCCTGCTCTCTTTGTTCATCCTCTCCATGTGTCCCAGCTACTCATATAACTACAGGTTTTGTGATAGCAAGGGCTACAGAAGGAAAAGAAGAATAGAATTTACTTTATTTTCTCTCAAAGTATAAACACGAGAATTTGCAACAGTCAACTGCTGCGTGATCTCAGATCTCAGGAAACATACCAACAGGATAGCAATTAACAAAGAAACTAGATAATTAAAGAGCATCTCAAAACTGATTCATCAACTGCAAGGTCTAAATATTTCCAAATCCATCTTGAATAAATATCCAACTTCTCTTTAATGTGTGACAATTAAAATCTTTATTTTCAAACAGAAGACATTTCCAGCTTCTGTTAAAAACAAGTAGCAAAAAACATGGACCACTGTGGTTGTTTGATCCCAAGAGTCACCCTGTGTGTTTTATATGCCAGGAGTTTTCACAAGTGCCATGCTAATTTGTAGGTAAGGTCAGGGAAAAAAATGGACAGTCTATTTGAATTAAGCCTATTTATATTAGCCTATAATACGAAGGGAAATTCTGAGTCTAATCTATAAGCTTCTAGCAATCTGCTATTACATTAAGTATGATTAATTCAGTTATCTCTTCTTTATTAATTTATCCAATTACATTAATCAACTTTTTATTAATAGAAAAAGTAATTAGGTTTTTTTATCTGAAAAAAGGTCATCTAGACTAAAAACATAATTATGTTTACTAAGAAACTCTTTTGTTCAACAAAATATTTGGCTAGTTCAATCAAAATTATACTACTATGGGAGGGAAAAGAAGGACAGTACTTAATAGCCCAATGTTCCAGGATTGCACAGACCTTACTGCTACCAATTTATTTTGGGAGATCTCACTCTTGAAGTTCAGTCTCATACATCATGGACTATACTGCTATGAGCTTTTCACAAGAGCATCTTAAGTCTGGAGGCAAATCTTCCCAAAAGCTTCAGTAGTGCTCGGCTGGCAGAATGCATTGCCCCCATACTTTTTCAGTACCCACTGTGTATACCTATATATCCTATACCTACCAAACAGTAGTTCCTTGGAATTTCTCTCTCTGGTCATGGCCACAGCACAGATATATAGTAGAAATGCTTAAATATTAGCAGTCTCTTTCCCCAGAAGCTGCCACTTGCTTTCCTGCAAGGGGCTGAATTTGATGTGTACTACTCACTCATTTCTTGGTGATGCTGGTGCTGGAGCACCACCTTATAGCTGCACCTCATGTTCTCTCAACTGATGTTATTCACTGCATGGGGCCCTGATTTAGTCTTGCAGTTGGTGTTTGATTTGCCCAGTCTAAGCAGACTGTGGCCTTGACAGCAGTTCAATTCTCTGTGTGTCATTTCTTGTCATGAAGGTTCCTGTACACCAGCACACCACAGCAGCAGGACCTGGGCTTTTCTTGGGTTCCTGCAGTTATCTCATGACCTATCCTGCAGAAATCAGTTCCACATGATTAATTTCAACATATTTTTCCTCTTTCTGTACACTTCTTACTAAAATAAATTTAGAGATCAGGCAGGAAATATATGTTTTCATAAAAGTTAGACACCCTTCTTCATTTTTTCTTCAAGCCCTTGAGGCTTTCAAGTGCTTAAGAGATGAGGTTATGTTTGAGAGCTAAGCAGGGTCTTTTTGGATTCTGAGCTTTTCCATTTTAAAACTGAACTTTGGCATCTTAAAGCAGTATAGAAAAAATATCACAATCTATGGATAGTTCAAAAGAGCAGAACCCATTACAAAGACAATTGCCTGCCATGTCTACAATAATAATTAGGCTTACTGCTGAGCCAAGCATCAAAGAGTAAAATTTCATTCCTCGAGTCCCATGTTCTTCCTGTGACACTTGAAGAACAAAGCTCTGGAGAGAGAGGGAAAGGAAAGAATTTGCTTCTGGGCACCCACAAGCCCCTACAACGTAAGAAGACAGAGCAATACAACCTCCAGCTTGATCTTAAACCCTGCTGGGAACTATGAACTTGTTACTGCTCTTGGCTCTTCTCTGAAGCCTGATCTGATGGGAATTCTCAAAGCACATCATCTGGGTTGAGTCCTTCAAGGGAAAGGAGCAGAGTAGTCTGCTTTTACGGGCTGGTTTCACTGCCAACTTCTCCTATGTACACTTGCCTCTCCATTTCCATCCCTTCATCCTTGCCATCTTTTTCTCCCTCTTGATTTACCACCTCAGATATCAGCCCCAGCATGTCTGTGCTGGGCCACACCTGTAATCACTTTAGTATATTTATTAGTCTCTTTGGAAACAGTTCAACAGACTATTTAAGTACACCTTTTGACAGACCATGATCTTGAGCATGATTAAAAAGTGAGGAAATTTTCCTTCAGTAGGAACCTGTCTCCCTCTCACTGCTCCAGCACCTGTTTAAGTCTTTTGTTAAGCATACATTGTAAAAGGAACTGAACTCCAGCCCTTCCCCTCCACAGGCCCTGCACTTACCAGTCTGTAATGACTCCCCTTAGGAAGTCAGTCCATGCAAGGGGAGCCATGGAAGTGGAGCTTAATGGGCATCATCTCAAAAAATACAAATAGCCTAGTAGTTATTTCAGTCTGAACTGGGTATATGAATCCACACAGTGGAAATTCACTAGTGACCAGCCTCTGTGCTACACAGTTGGGCAACACTCTGCAATGAATTTAGTCTCTGCTAAATTACATCGACTCTTTGAAATCAATAAATCTGGCCAGAAATCTGAGAGACAGGGAGATAGAGATGCTGTTTTACACAAAGAGATTTTAATTTGTTTGAAGACTCTAGATGGTATAGAAAGATTAGTTTCGCTACTCATATAAATGATGTTTACTGCTGTCATTGCTGCAAGTAAAAATACCTTTAATTTGCTAGGTAAGGGCAAAGGCAAGATTTTTGATCCTGGTGCGTGTATTTACATTTCAGTAATGTAATTTTAAACCACAATGAACTTCAGATTTCTTCAGTAAAAAGTCCTATTTTGCTCTTGCAAGATTACTTGGAGCAAACCCAAGATTTTACTTAAAAGGAAGCAAAACAGAGTACAACGCTTTATCATTTCTTTGCTGCAGCACTGTAAGACTGAGGTTAAGCTTGGCTACTTTTACCCCACTGATACTTTGTGGTGATTTATAATTCATCATCTCTAATAGGACATGAATATCGCTGTCACACTCTGTGTTCTGCCCCCCTGGAGGCATGCATGGTTTAAAACTCACCACTTGAAAAGTATACGTGAAGATCCAAACTCTGAAATTACATCTTCAAATTAATAAATCAAATATCTGTGTCTGAAAAGAAAGAGAAATTCTTGTCTCTTGGTGTGTCAAGTTCTTCTGATGCTTCCTTCTTAGTAAATATCACTTCATTTTACTGAAGGGTATAAAGAATGATCAATTTGTATAGATCAAACATTTTATGCTTCTCACACCCAGTTTGTTCAAGACGGAGATCCAGTGGATCTCATATCAGTTCCAAGAGATTTGTATGAACTTTCCTACTTATATCAGTTAAACCTTGCCAAATCATGCACAAAACGCCCACTGTTTTATCACCAAAGACTTTTTGACCACATGGATCCCCGTCTCTTTCTAGTTTCTTTCAGTAGTTAATGTTTTATAAAAGCAATTAGGGAAAATTTCAGAGAATGAAAGTGCTAGAAAAGAACCTGTTGATTCAAGATATAAGTAATCTTGTAGTGTTTTTCCCAATACCGAGTGCAATAGAGCTTCAGTCTATTGCTGAGGTTCTCAGCTGCTATAATGGTACCTCATACACAGAAAGTAATAATATCTCATTATATATAATATTCCTAAAATTATTCATATCCTTCAAGATGTAGGCTGACAATCCCAATGGCCCTGAGGACCAAGGCTTTGTATAAATATAGCAATATGAGAGCTGTCTATACAAAATCAACAAGGAGCACTATGTGGGAAGGGTATCTGCAGTCATCATGTACTTGGGGCATTTATTCTCACTGGCCACATATCAAATGTCACTGTTATAAGGAAAAAGAGTTACCAGTAATATTCACACCAAAAACAGCAGTGTGGGACACAGCATCACTTATAAGAGATGAGAATCAACAACTCCAGCCATCAAAATCAATGTCTGGATGCAAACTGACACACTAGGTGGTGGAAGAGGACACATGGATGAAACCCACTGTATTCTGCAAATACTTAGGCATACCTAGGGAATGAAAATGCAATCTATATTAGATGTTCACTTGAAATATACTTAAAAGACTTTACAATTTGGTGTAGTATAACTTTCACTTTGGCAATCTAAAACTGTTGTTATTTTAAGGATGCAAACAGTTCTTTGCTGTTGGTACAGAATGCATTCTCCCATCACACACATCAATTTCTCCTCCTAATTTGTTGCTCTTTTATTATAGCAAAACAGCCATCTTTATCTTAGCTATCATTTATAGAGCAATAAGGGACAGAAACTGACCTCTCCTATAAATATCCTATTACTAATAATTCTGGAATTAGTTTTAAGGTTTGCTTCTCTGGCAGATTTAGCTGAATTCAGTTGAAAAAAAGGGAAATAGAAAATCAGTCCTAAATAGGGAGTGACAAACCGGTGATGTAGGAAATGCTGACTGAGCATAAACCTGGAAATGACATGGGCATATGAAACCCATTTGCTGGGTCTCCTCACTAAAATAACACCTTTGTTAAGGTTTATTTATGACAAATTTGTGGCATTGCTGAAACTCTCCTTTGTAACATAAATACAGGAAGGACAATTTCATCGGACATAGCAATCTGTAGTACATACCATTCTGGAATATTTTATATATTCTTAGTTTACTTTATTCTGCCATATGTAAATCTTGGCTCATGTAAATTAACAAATAGAATATGTTTCATTTGATTTATATGATGAATAGGTAATT
This sequence comes from Sclerurus mexicanus, assembly GCA_013396755.1. Lineage (NCBI taxonomy): Eukaryota > Metazoa > Chordata > Aves > Passeriformes > Furnariidae > Sclerurus > Sclerurus mexicanus. The sequence continues at coordinate 793,927 of VWZF01003565.1, read as the reverse complement.
TCTTATGCTAAGCAGATGTGCTTTTTTCTTTTTTTTTCTTTTTTCTTTATTTTTCCTTTTTTCTTTTTTTTTTTTTTATATAAACAAACTCTACTCTACTTTTAATTCTTTCCATACATTTTTCTCAGGGATTATAAGGACTTAAGAAGCATTTCTGTCTGTTCTGGAAAGAAGAGATACATGCATCAGTTGTTCTTCCTTCTGTGGTTGGATGTAGGATAAAGTAATATTTATCTAGGCTTTTGGACTCAACTTTTTATCCCTTATTCCTAATATTTTGCATCACCATACTTTCTTCCCTGCTGCTCCATCTTGCAGGCCCAAGAGGGGATTTAGCAGACTCCACCAGGGATGATAAGCAAAAGGAAGAAATCTTTCCCAGATGAAGTTAATGGCAAAATTCCTGCTACCTTCCAGTGAGAGCCAAGATTTCACTGACAGTATTTTGCCAAGCTCTCTGTGACTTGTCCAGTGGAATTCATCTGTTTTAAGCAGGTCTAAACCAACACAGAGGTTGGTCTTAAACTCTCACAGTTCTGAGGAAAATAAAGAGCTACCACTGCAAGGCATAACATTTAACCATAAATCAGGACCCAATTTTCCTCTGATTTCTGCACATTTACCTCAGATATAAAGCCACAAGAGTGCTCTTTCATCCAAAATATTAACTGTGCTGGGAAATCCAGCAATACTGGCCTGCTTTGCATGTGAGCCGATTGAACAAACATTGCATTTTGCTACCTAGACAAGCATAAGGTCTCAAAAGAAAAGCATGTTGGCAATTCAGAGTGAACCTTTAGAAGTACACCAGGATTTCCAGCAAGATGGATTTCTAGTTCTTTTTCCATCGTGAGAGGGCGGTAACTGGTAGAATTTAAAAATTAAGCAAATATTTTTAAAAATGGACACTTTTCCTGTTTTGATTCAAGTCTGGTAACAACCAAGGTGGTGTTATACCTGAGAGTTACGAACACATGTAAAATTGCTGGTACAAACCAGGCTTTGTCTACCTTTAAAAAACTGCAGGTGATATAGTTGCCTTTCCTGATTTCAAGTGACAGGAAGCTTAGGGCTACTTTTTATTTTAAGTCAACACGGTTACCTAAAATGTGCCACCAGTTATCTCAAGAAGTCCATGCTGACTGCAGAAACAGGTCAGATTATTTGTTGGCAGTAACATTCAGTGAGTTATATCTCCCTATAATCCAGCAAGCAAACGGCTTTCAACAGCTTTGATTTGTGCATATCTGATTGTTTTATGCAACATTTGGCAAACTCAATTTAAAACCACAGACTTTTTGTAAACCCTGTATTGTTCAGATGTGACTGAGTAACCAATTGACCAAGTCTTGCATTTAATACTGTATTCTGAAGCCTAAAAGAATATTATTGTAAAAATCAGCCAAAAAAATCTGTAATTTTATTTGCCTTAAAAGTGAAAACATTAATGCTGCAACACTGCTACCACCTCTCATAATAGTTGCATTTATGAATTGTACTTTTGTTTTCTTCCATGTGGCTCCCTGGCCAAACTACACCACCGATTTTTGCTTATCCTGTTTGAACATTGATTTTATTCTTCTTGTTGCATTTAAGTCATTGTAACTTCCGGACCAAGTGAATGCTTGAAGTTACTAAAGCCCACCTTCTTCATTTTTCAGTCTTATATTTTGAGTAAAACCATCAGGGTAACTCTCCTTTAGCACATCCATAATGGAACAGAAAAACAAGGAGGAGATAACTTCAGTAACTCAAGTTCAAAGAGTAAAACAAACACCACAATTTCCTAAATCAAAATTATTTTTAGTGTTGCATTGTCTGTGCAATCTGTAGCATCTGAAATTTCAAAATGGATGCACATCAGGCACTGATCTCTCAATTTGGTCACTCAAATTACTTTTTTTCTAATTTTTACTACGAACTTTATATTGGTAATGTATACATTCTACATTTTTATGCTAATTGTGAAATACATACATAGAAGTTTATCTAACACAGAAAAAACTAAGCCTTCATTCGTATCACTTTTCTGAGGACAAAGGTAGGCACTGTACAGCCTTAGAATAACTATGTTTATGTGGATTATAATCTAGCTGTCCTTCCTCCCTTCAATTTTTTCAAAGCTGTAGCCTATTGAAAGCAATTTTCTGTCGATAGCTCGTTCTGAATTATGGTTCCTCCCAAGACTTAACAACTTATTTTCATATTGCTTTCACACTTTCTGATTCATTAAAATACAAATTCAGCCCTCAAAATAGAAAATTGAGCTTTCCAAAGAAAAAACGTGTGAAGAGCCTTAAAATATGAATGTAAAAAACTTATTCATAACGCCACTGGCGAGATTCAGTTTCTGTTCCCAGACACGTTTTTTAATCCAGAACCTTTGAGCTGACAAAGTTCCATTAGTACAAAACAAAATCTCTCCCGAATAGTGTATTCCATGACTAAAAGTATGAAGTATCATATTTTTCGAGATCACAGAACAAAATACGTACCTTTGTTTATCCACTGTTACTTCTTCAATACCTATATGAAAATGGGAAAAAGTAATAGACATTATGCATTCCTGTGACCTGCTGACAGGTTTCAGACCTCACCTGGGCAGCACATGATGACAGTGTGGGTGCCTCAGGCTCACTCACAGCATCCCAAGAGGATTCCTGCATCCTGGTTTGTGTTGCACAGGCACTCACACCTCCTCCCCACAGCACAGCTGCAAACTGCTCCAACACACAGAGAACAATTTGTGATCTGCTCCAGGTGAAGCCTATGGCTTGTATCCTTGCCCTTATTTACTTTCTTAATGACACCAAAAAAAAAATAATAAAGCTCCACTCATATTGAACATTCCAAAACCGTTGTCACCAGTTATGAAGAGTGAAATCCCTTTTTTTTTTTTCAAAAAAAAGATATTCCTTTAACTTTGTTTTATCCAGCTTTGCAGAACTCATCATAAAAAGAAGACAGAGAAAGCAATTATTTTCTCAGGACCCACTTAAGTGCAAGTAAATTCCCTTTATGTCTGTGTGTCTGTTTACAAACATTGTGTCAGCTTCTCAGTATGAACTTCCAGTTTTGACTAGTATTTTAAAGACAAAAAAACCCTTCCAGACTTATTGTATAATCTGTATTACTAATGTTAATAAAAAACAGTTAACAACAAGCTCAAATAACTGAATGTTTTACAATTCAGTGAAAAAGAAAAAAACCAGACAGCCACAATCATAGGTTCTTCTTATAAGCCCTACTATCTTCCCATAGATTCATAATATTTGCCTACACATACTTTACTGTAGTAACTAGTAGTCCATTTTACCATGTAAATCTTGACTTACAACAGGCATTAAGGCTTCTTTCCAAGGAGTTAATGCACCTTTGCCTTCCAGGGCCAGTACTGTCTTGGAGCTGTTGCTGAGTTAATTTGTCCTCTGGAGATACTGCTTCATGCTCTGAGCTGAACCACAGCTCCTTGTGAGCTGGCATTACCAGATGTGAAATAATAAGCTCATGGGAAAGAAAGAAAAGTCTCAGGTATTAGCTTTGGCAGACATTTTGAGCCTGACCACACGAGTGACAACCAGAACGCTGCACCTCACAGGCAAAAAGCACAAAGCATGGAGCAGTTTCCTAAAGTTCCAGTGCTGATGGAGCAGCTCCCAGACAGCTGCGTGCCTGGGAAGGGGCACACCACACTGTGGTGCATGATAAGCATTACCACACCACTTTTGCTATGGTACATTTACCATGGGGTAGGAACCTCAGCGAGTTCAATGGAAGGTTGAAGGCAACTCTCTTTTAGGCTGACATAATGATTAATGCCTGTGCTGGCCACAGTAGATTCACACTTAATTTACACCTGTGTAAACAACTGGAGACACAGCCAGAAGGACCTGATCCTACTGGAGCATAACCACTTTGGCAGGTTTGTCCCGATGTCAGTGGGAGCATGCAGCAGTTGGATCCTGACTGTTTTAATAATAATGTCTCTAAGCCCTTGGAAAGTTTGCCTAAAAAAAACTAAAAAAAACAAAACAACAAAACAAAAAACCAACAAGATATCTATCATTTATTGACACTGTGATATTCCCTATTCTGTGAGCCACCCACACAGGGGCTACAGCTATATTTCAGCATGGAGAGAGAAAGAAAATTATGTGATTTTCCAAAATCCTTGCCATTTTATTCCACCTATTATAAATGGATAATCTACAGGAATCTGTTGTAATCCCACTTTATTTTTAAAACAAATCCAAGGACCCAAACTTCAACAGCATCCCTCTTGATTTACACATGCTCAACAAGGTATCCGATAACCTGTGTTTCAGAGCCCCCTTTCCTTGGTCTCTCTGGGCAATATGTTCTGGGCTCTCAGCCCTGCTCAGTCCTCCTGGCTGAATTCACACTCATCATCCACCTTCAATCTCTCACCACCAGCAATGACAAAACAACTGCAAAACTGTAAAGCCTCCTTGTGCCTCTGTCTTTCAAATACTTGTCTCTGTACTCCCGTGAAGCTGTGGTGTTGCTTATGTGCTACTTCTTCCTTGGCTCTTGTCTGTCAGATCAATGCATTCTTTAAGGAAATCTTCTCTGCCTAGATGATGAACAGACATCATAAAATTGTTATATTTGACAGTTCTTATTACAGATTTTATATGGTGGCTACATTTCTGCCATAGAAAAGACTCAGAAGACTTTTCCTGATGTACAACCTTTCCAACAAGGGGAGGAATGTAATTAAAGTGTATTTTCTAGAAGTCTCTGCTTTGTTCAAAGATGAATCCAAACCTCATTGCTCGCATTCCCTTAGTTTTATGGTAATTTTGAGTAGAGTGAAGTGGGCTGCAAATATCTTTACAATTGTTTTATATTACTTGGATAGATAATTATCTGGTTGTGCCAACAAATGCATACTTAGCCTTCAACCAGTGAAAGAAATTATATGCATTTCTAGACATAATTGTATGCAGATGAAAGAGCAGGAGTAAAATTTTGAGAGCCAAACTGAGATCCCTTTGAAAAATCAAGAACTTATTTCTTCTCACCCCTCAAATTTAAGATTACATTTTAGGATGAAAAGTTTTATATTAAATAAATACCTTTTCATATTCTGTGTGAGTCAAGAAAATTTTGAGGCGGGAAACTCTGCTGTTATTTGGGAGAGACAAATTTCCCCTTTCTAGTGAACAACACTAAGGACTCAGCTTAGCCCCTTGGAAACACCGTAGCTTGCCCTTGGCACAGCACAACGAATATTGTTCTTCTCCACTTTCAAAATGTCAGCCAAGTTCCTGGGAAGTTTGTAAAGAAAAAGAAAAAGATCCTGGAATCACTATTCTGCCTAAGTTGCCTCTGCAGCACTTACCTTCTGAGGTCTTGCCTGGGCTGTCTGCAGGTGGGGTAACTTCTGTCTATCTCACAGTAATCATTGTGGTATGTTGGAATGAGTTAAATCCAAATGTCCTCATCTTAGTTTTCCATACTTTGCCATATTCATCTCTCTGCACTGCAGGGAGTGGTGAAAGGGGTAAAAAAATCCACAGTCTCTGATGTCCTAAATGTCACCATATATTTAAAGTATCTCCCTTCATGCTCATTGCTTACAAACTTGGAAATATCCCCATATGGACACCACAGTGGCACTACAACAAGCCAGTTCTCAATGCTATTCATCACTGATCCAGTGTATCACTGGATTGTAACTCCCTACTCCTCAAATTATAAGAGACGGATTCACAATTCTGTCACTGAAAAATACGTGACCCAGATGTGTCTATCATTGTGGCAAAATGCAGTACGTGTTTTCAAAAGCCATTGGACAAGGATAGGTGCTCTTTTATTATTTGAATAATAATCATCACACCCACAAGCTTATCTGTGTTTTAAACCACCAATAAAATACATCTTTTTAGGGAGTTTCTTGGGAAATTTTTTTCACATCCTTTTTGTAAAGAGAGAGAACATCATCTCCTGCATTGTCTTGACACATTCTTGTTCTGGTAAGACAAATAAGTGATGCAACAGAATATAAAAACTAGCTTAAAAAAAATTCAGTGACCAAATCAAGCCTTAGGTGAAAAATTCTTCTATGTAACAACATATGGATTTTCCCCCAAGTGGTTATATTTGGATGCACTAGATGCTAAATGAATAAACAAATTCACATTAAAATCTTATTTCTTGACCTGTTGCCCTTAAAAAAAAAGGTGTCATGCAAAAATTTAATTATACTCAAAATACAGTCTCTTAGGCTGAGAGAAGGATGCAAAAAATGCCAGCCCATGGCTTGTTTATGACAGTCAAAGACAGGTGTGGGTAATGAATTATTCTGTGTGAATCAGCAGAGTAAGAAAGAGCCAGGGCTCTCTGTGAGTCAGGGCTCCTCTCACCTGTCACAGTTACCACCTGGAGATTTGACATCCCCGAACTCATTTGCACACAATCCTCTCCCATAGCTCCTTCCAACAGACACGGAGCACGTTTTTCCTGCCACCTCGGGTGAAGTGCAGATTTGCTGTGCCATTTACTCATTCCTTTCTCCCCAAGGTCTTTTTTCACTGATTTTGAAGAGAAGTATTCCTGCTACATGCAGGCCAGATTTATGACTAAATCTGGGCTGCTGTGCTCCCAAGTTTGGAAAAAACAGCACAGTTTTCAAAGACCTGAGATACAGAGCAGCAGAGCCAAGCTCTAGGCAGCAGGAGAGAGGTAATATTTACATGTGGCAGCACCTTTTCCAGTTTAAGAAAGTCTTGCAGTTCCCAACTTTTTATTTAACATAGAAGTTTGCATGTACCTGTTGCTAATACTAGTAATCTCAAATAAAATTACTCAAAGCATATGTTAAGAATATCTAAACCAACCTAATAGTTGTAGGGTTGCTTTTTTTTTTTTTTGTGAACTTAAGGTAAGAAATGGAATGAGTAATAAAAAGAATAGAACATAGTACAATAAAGGTGGAAATCACATCATTACCTCTCTCTCTCTCTACATATATACATAGATGTTGGCACAGGAACTGCAGAGGGATAATTGGTGTCACTTGCTTTCTGTTCTGAGCAGTCTGGAAAGGTTAATCATGATTAGCAGATGTTACATACTCAGTGCCATCTTAGCAAGTGTATATCCAAATATATATTAGTAATTATTGTTTTAAAGTGCTAAAATGTAGGATATTGGTACAAAATAGGAATATATTTCATGCAAAGCAAAAATACATAAGTATATTGTTCAAGACTGTGTTGTGGTTTTGTTTGGGGTTTTTTTAAGTTAATATAGCTTGATTAAGCTGTGGTTGTGAAAGTAAATCATGAGCATTCTTGAAATACAGTATTTTTGTGTAAATCCATTAGAGCACATAACCATGAAAAAATCTGGGCATCACGGAGTAATTAACAGACTCTGGTGTCGCAATGAACATCCAAATAGTACAATCATGCAAACAGAAGGTTTCTTACCCATCCCTGTCTGCAGGCAGTTTAAACAGGATGCGACTCCAGAAAGCCACCAGATTGCACAGTCCAGACAGTCCTGCTTGCTACCAAGGGTTTCATAATGTGCTGTGGCTGCAAACTGGCATATAGGTACATCCCTCACACTGCTACACTCACATCAGTGAATTTACGGCAAGGTTGAATTTAGGATAATATGCCTAACATAAGAGAAAGTCCAAAACACTGGAAAAAATGAAGAATGCCCATTTTAGGGACAGTACTGTTTTACCTACTGAATTATCTCTGTTAAAGCAATATCACTAATATAGTAAAAAGTAAGAGTTCAGAAGCCTTGCAAGGACTTCTAATTCCTAACCATTACCCTCAGCAACTGTGTATAATAGATGAATTTTGTCCCACATGGAGAATCATTACCCTTTGACTCTGAATTTGCAGAGCAGAATTTAAGAGCTGCAGTCTGTTTCCCACATGATAGAAGACCAAATATTTCCATCAAGATTGCCTAGTCTGAGTGATATTTTTTGTCACTGCATTATAAAACTTCTAAAATATTCAGAACTTTAAATGTTTCACAGTGCTGAAAGTATCCCTTCTGGATTTACTGTGACATCCCAGAACCTTTCATAGTCTTCCAGCCACACAATGCAGAATAGTTGGTCTTCCTGTGCACATCTAAAAATATTATTCACAGCTGTGCTTGGACACACATTTTAGGACTGCTATAGACAGGGCTGGATGTAGCTGCCTGTGGCTGCAATGTGGGTGGGAGGCTGTGCAGAGACATTTATCACAAGGTGAAATTCTCCCCTTCTCTTTTATTTCCTTAATTTTTCCTAGATTTATATAGGATACATGAAAGGTACTCCTGTTAAAACATCTTTAGTCCTCAAAATTCCAGCAATGCCAAGTACATTCCCATCTGACAGGCTCCAGCTCAATTGCTCAGGCTGTATTTTGCAGGATAACCTGCAACAGCAGTTTCCTTGTGTCCCCGTGACCCTGGGTTTTGGTGCCTCAGAGATCGTCATAAATACTTATGAAAAAAAAATAACAGAACTGTAGAAGGTCTAACAGTAAACTAGTTTACCACTAAATCTCTGTACTTGGTAGTTTTTGAAGACTGCATGTGGTCAGTACAAAAACACTGTAGGATGTTCTATACCTGATCTGGGAGACTCCTATGGCAAAAACTGCAGTATCCTGTACTTCTTTATAAAGCAATTCATTCATAACCTACACTAGAATCAATTTCAAGAGAACAATTTCAAGATATGAGTCATGGTATTTTATCAAGTCCTATTCAATTCTACTGAGGTTCACAGAATAGTCAATTACCACAACAATTATTTAGCATTTGTTCACAGTGGGCATAGTTCCCTGATAGCTGTAGCTTAATTGCTGGAAATAACCAGTTGGGTTTTTTGGATGTCTTTGACAAGCATACTGAAAGTGTTCTTCCTCAAGAGAGATTTTAGGCCACAGGAATGCACTCGATGGTTAAATAGGAAACTCCATCTGTAACATTAAGTTGTAACTATTGCATCATTTGAAACAATGCCTAAAAAAAACCCCAACAAATTAAGCCTCTGCAAAAGGAAACTTTTTGTCATATACACAATATCAGAAAACAAAATATAGAGGCTACCAGCTAGATTTCTACCACATCAAATTTTGTGCCTGTTTTGCTTCTATAGAAGCAACTGAGAAAAAACACACTGAAGTCCTGGGGAATAGCCAGGTACTCTCCAAGAAGCTCCACTGGTACATTTCAATACTGATCTACAGAGAAAAAGAGCACCTGAAAATAAAAAAGTTAGCCAGACATTCACTGTATTAACATTTCTCTATTTTTTTGTGAAGTAGCTCTGGAAAGCCAATGCCACAGCAGAGGAAGCAGTTCCCTTTTCTCTCTTTGCCTGCCCAGCAGCATCTCCTTTGGTATCTGTGCCAGAAAGGTGTCCCCACCTGCAGTGTGGGTGCTTCTGGCTACTCCTGATATACTGTGTCCTCCCACAGCCTGTTTGCTCTTAAATACCTAGTGAAGTGATTCATATAAGTGATAAAACTCCCTTTTCCATTAGGAGAATCCATGAAACATATAGCAACCTGGAACTTGCCTGACAAAAATGAATCAATGGGTAATTGCTCTTACAATGGAAAGGAAGCAATTAGTCAATTCCAGCAAGCACATTTATTTGCAAGAGTAGATTATAAAGGCAAAGCAATGTTAGGCTCTGCTTTCTGACTTTCTGTTGGGATTTGCCTTCAGACTTACCTGTGTGCACTTCAAAACGCTGCCAGCTTTGATAATGAAAAGAGCAAGTAAACAATGACAGAAAATGGTGCCACAGGAACATTCTTTATGAAGGAAGCACGTGGATGAAGTTATAGTTTACCCAGCACCTGGCACCTAAGCCTCCTGTGCAAGACCGCTTCCTCTCACATTAATTTCAGCCTCCTTCAAAATCAACATTCTTGAACAGCAGGACATGAGACAAAGAAGAGGCTTGGCTCCCTGCAGAGAGCCCCAGGTCCCCAGCTGCCCACCCACTCAGGTGCATGAGACAGACAGCATGAAGGGGTTTGAAAGCCCAGGGGAGATGTACCTTTCCACAGTAAGGCATAACTTTGTCAAGAAAGTATTTGTTGTTTTTGCATAAATGCAGGCTAATGACAACATTCCAATGAAATTTACGTCATTTTTGTGAGCAACTTTTGTGAACCATTACTATCAAGTAAGCAAAAAATGTTCAGTGTCTATCAAACTGACTTTCAACAGCTATTGAAAATTTGTTACCACAATTTTCTCTATGAACCTCTTCTTTCTGATGGAAGCAAATCATGCAGAGTTCAGACTCCCAGAATTCAGCCTCACCACAGAAGCTCCTTGCCAAATCCACGTCTGAGACAATGAACAATGATCTGTTCCAAAGTATCTGGCTGTGTGAGAATGCAAGTTACAACACAATATGAAGGCATTTTTTGATTTATAGATAAAAATGTGGAGTATGCATAATTCTAAGTGCTCTTTACATTGATTTTATGCTCTTGTAACCTCTCTCTTTCACAGGGTGAGTATCTTTAAAACACAAAACACTTGTAAAAGCAATGATTTTTAAAAGGGTAACATAACATTAACCTAATCTTTCCTGTTTAATCAGTAGACAGAGCAAATGGGATATAACATGACTGTCCACATCCTCTGTGGCTTGAGCTCAGAGAGAAAGATGATAGGGAACATGTTGGTGAAGGAGGAAAAAAGGAAACAAGACTTTTTATGCACAAAGCACAGCTCTGTTATCAGGATGATTAAAGCCATTTACTGTAAAATAACAGCCTTCCAGATCTTCCCAACATCCTGAACTCATTCTGCTGTTCTGTGGTAATTAGATGGGTTTCAAATGTTTTAAAATATAAGCCTGTTTATGGAAAAATGTTCTGCTAATCAAGATGTCTTGGTACGTTTGGTACAAGTTTTCATTTCTATTGCTTCTAACATCTGTCATATAAGGGAGCCTATGGAGCAAAATCATAAGTAATACCTCTGCAACTCCAGCTTGTTACAATTTAAACCAAAACCTCAAAGAACAGAAAATTCTATAAAAAACAAGTAAAGATAGGGTAGCTATCAGGGATGCAAGGAAAATGAGAATTCGGTTAGAATTCTGATTTCAGGGAGTGGGAACATGCCTCTATGTGCAGGTCTGGGTTCATGTCCTCCAGGACATGTTGAAGATCAGCATAGCTCTCCTGTAACCCTGAGAAGAATTCTGACCTTTTTAAAAAAAGTTTAGAAAAAGGAAACAGCAGAGCTACAAGCAGGACTGGTTTTAGATCTCTCCTTTCCTTTTCCTTTCCTTACAAGCCAGAGCTTACAAAGGAAATTTTCTGGTGGCTGAAAGATTACATGGGTTTTATTTCATTTTCTCTTATCGGTATTCTTATTCCAAGTTTTCCTAGTCCTTTGAGGCACTGAACTCTTGGTCAATGCCTATTGATTACAATTCCATTTTTGTCTATTCCATCGCTCATTTCACGGTCCCAAACACCTTTGCAAATGCAATCTGCTACTTTCCACACTATGGTAAGGAGATGAGACCTGTCCTCCACAGCCCTTGCCTGCCAGCTCGTACTCATGAGCTGTGCTCTCTCACACAGATTGGGACCTCTACTGCAGGGCCATGCCATCACCCCAGTAGTGTTTCAGAGTTACTTTCCCAGGGCACTGACTCCTGCTCAGGATTTTTGGTCAGCAGCTCAAAATTAGAGCACAGCCTGGGGCTCTGCAATGTGAAATATACTCCTTAGGTTTTGACAATGAGTTTTTTATAACTAACATTTTGATACAATTTTAAAAGAAATACAAATATACCAAATGTTATTACCCATACTAATGATTTGGGCATGGATGGCAGGATCCTGACTGCACTAATAGACTTCACTGTCCTTTCCTAGTCTCTTCTGGGCCTCCCCCAACCCTGTCTATTATCCAGGAGTATCATTTCAGCTCAGCCTGAGGCTATCAGTCCAGCTGTGGTGACACTGCAGCTGTGCCAGTCTCCAGCCCTACCTCTGGCCCTGCCTTGACCCTAATCTCTGAGTAGCCTGCCTCCAGGGTGAACTCTTTGGGTGCAGCCTATAGCTGTGTCTCAGCCTTGCCTTCTTTTGCTGCTGTTGGGTTTCCCTGTGTGGACACCAGACCACTCAGAGTGCCAGGGGCTGCCAGTGAACCCTGTTGAAGCAGCACCTGCAGTGACTGGATGCTGTGGAACTGCACCCCATGGATAAGGGTCACCCTTGCCTCCTAGCCCCTTGAGATACCCTCACAACACACAAGCTGCAAGGGGAAAAAAAGACCTGGAGGTGCCTTGGCATATGCAGATGCATCATGGAAATAGCTTATCAGTGGAGAAGATTTAGGAACTAGAATACACCTTTTGAAGGAGGCAAAACTTGATTAGCAGGGTTTAAAGGCAGAAACTTTGTTGAAGGGATTGTAACGGCACAATACAGATGTACATAACCTTATGTACACGTGGTGGAGGTTCTGCTTTCTATGGAGCTGAACAGAGCTTTAAGTTTCAAGGAAGTGTGCATTCCTTTACACCCAGTTAAGGGATGAATCCTTTTGCAACCCAGTAGCAGGATATAACCTGCTAGGATTTGGTGGCAGCCATCTGCTCCCTGATTGAGACTGGGTGTAGTCGACTGCCAGGCAAAGTGAAATACCTGCATCACTAGAGCCCAATGAAACTCAAACTCAGTGCCTACAGTGAACTACACAGCATAGGCAGCTCAAGCCAGATCACCTCATCAAATCCTGTGTCCACACACAGCCACTGATTAATAAGGGCAGCAACCCATCACAGACAGCTCAAGGAAGGCAACCATCACACACCCACTGGAAGCTTCGAGTCCAGTTAGACTGGATATTTTATGAGTGAAAAACACATGGCGTGGATGTGCAAATGTCCACACTTCATCCTAGGGCTTAAAAAGTAGAATCATTCACTGTGACCTTTCTTTCAAGACTGAACAAATAACAGCTGCATTGTAGTAATTCCTGACTCTTCAGAATGCTTCTAATCAAAAAAAATTACACCAGGGAACAAATGGATGCAGAAGGAGCAAGAGACCAATCAAACAACATTTTTAACATTCTAAATCAGATATACACACAGAAGATGCTCTACATTTAGTAAATTTGAATCACAGTCTCAGGTCTTCTGATTTACAAAGAATTTGGTTTCAAAGTAGATTCAGCTCATAATAATTGACATTAACCTTGTAGGGGCTGCAGTGCTTTTTCCTACCATCTATAAAGGCAAAACTTAATAGCCTCTGAACCTCAGGGGTTTTTTTTGAAAAGATATGTCAACCTTTTGCTCTTTTCTTCTGATAATGCTGGAAATCTGTTTCTCATAAACAAATCGAGCCAAATGCTGCAAACTATGACTTTTGGTTCATCTACTGGGCACTAACATGAACACGAAATCCTTGCTTGTTACAATTTCAGAAAGTTACCATCCAGATTTTCAAGGCTGAAGGTTTAGTATGCTTATCACTCTCTGCCTCCTTTGTTCTTATACCTTTCCTTAAGTTTTAGTTACAGTTTGCATCAAAGATACACTGCAGGGTTAGATGGACCTTGGTATGACACAGTTTGAGTAACTGAAGGAAAGCGAATTTCTGAAACAGGTTTGTTATTCATTCAGATGCACATAGCTTTAAACATAATTTCTGTTAAAGTGGAAAGCTCACTTTTTTCCCCCTTTATCTTTTATTCAGAAGGTTACTTACCTTGATGTTTTCAAAAGAATAAGTATTTTGAACATTTCAGCAAGGACTCTTGCAAAAGTTTAAGTTGAGCCTGCTGAATAACTTAGTTTAGGGTATTCATCAATATGTTAAAAGCAGTAATCTTAATAATAATATGTCCAAGATGGAATGAAACAGGCCAGAAAAGAGCATCATAAAGGGTGTAACAAATATATTTTCCAGAAGAATAAAACAAGGGAGGTGGGTGTGAATTGAACTACAGCACTGTATTGTGGTGTCAACAATACCAATATTGGCAACAATTTCCCTGCATGTTCCATTACAGGTGGAAAACTCATAGGCTTAGGTAATTTGGGAATGGTTTGTGTTTGATTTAGACAGAGGGGCTTTGCTAGACAGTTGGCAAAAGCAAGAACAATTTACATTTGTATTTGGCCGTTAACAAAAGTTCAGATGATGCACAGTTTGGAGTGATGCTTCAGCAGGTACATGCAGGTGGATGGCATATTCACAGAGAGGGAATACCAAGCACAAGAAACAGTAGGAGGGCAAGTGACATTGTGAAACAGCTTGCAGACATGCTTTTTTTAATTTTTGCTGCCAAGACATATTCTCTAATTTCACTATTGCTCATATGGATAATTTCCTCCTTGAAATCTAAATCAGTTCAAAACAAAGAGTATCTGCCAACTTCAGGTAACAGATAATAGGTCTGCACCAAGAACCTCGATAGATCAATGCCATTTTAAAATGACTGCTGGGACACAAGTGATCCTGTCACATGGTTATACAAGAAGAATCTGTCAGCTAAACAAAATTATTTGTATTTAAATGAAATTACTTCTTCTTTATCAATGATGTTTGCAAGAGATGAGCAGTGATCAGAGCACTTTCTGTCTGCGTGGGAATCCTAAATTTCACCACTGTTTTGTAGGTGTTCTGGTGACACCAAATAGTTAATGGAAAAGACATTATGTTACTTTGAACTTCTGTCAAACAGATTTGGAATATCCACAGGTCCTTTTATTAAATTAAAAATTTACCTTTTTTATTTTTTTGCTTTTTCTCTTTTATCTAGTACACTGTAGTTCTGGAATGAGCAGTTTAACAGTCTTTTATTTGTTCTATTGCATATCTCAACTCTCTGTTCCTACATGACTTTAATTTACCTATCAGTACAAAATGTTTGATTAAAATAGACATGGGTGGGTGTGTGGCAAAATTGCACTTAAAACAGCAAACTAAAATGGGGTTAAGAAAAATTATGTCCTTATGATTAATTGCAGTACCTTTTTATTTGATGTGAAGTACATGTTAATGACTGCTTTTAACATATTCCTGTTGCATCTTCTTTATTTATCTGTCCACAAAGTCATTTGATTGAGTAACTGCTGTGAGTGGGGCTTTATATAAACATGCTTTACAAAAAGAGAGGAATAGGATTACTATAAGGTTCTTAAAGTGACAGATTCTGGCAGTGGCAGTGCAGCAAAAGCAAGGAATTGTGTACATGAGCCTTTAATTGTTCTGCCCATTCATTTAACTGATATTGGCACAGAAGCTTCATTCTGCAGAGAGTGGAAGTTTAAATTCTGAAAGGAATGGGTTCAGTCCATACTGTACATGAAAATGTTTAAGCAAGCCATTAACCAGATCTTCCAACATCTTTTTCCAAACCCTGACACTTTAAACTCCTCTCTCCTCTGACTGATGCACAAACTGGATTCAGAGAGAAAGATTTTTAAGTGAGAGGACTGCAAAGGGACTGTAGACCACTTGGTGTCACAGGATGGCACAAGATCTGGCCATTCCCATCAATGCAAGGGCTGTCATAACTAACCAGGGATACCTGGAATGTCTGTCTTTGAAAGCAAAGAACATCTACTCTCCATTGTTCCCACATGAACAAAGCCGTCAAAACATATACTATATATATATATATATGTATATGTTTCATCCTTAAGAATAACAAAAGCCACATGAATAATATGCAAACAAATGAAGCTGACCCAAGTGGCTATTTTTCAGCCTATGGCAGAGAGTCTGTTGGGGATCTCTGAAATGCATCTAAAGAGGCTATGAAAGTTGACTAAGTTCCTTGTCCATAAGACTACAGTATTTGCATGGAGTCCAAAGATCCACTTGAAAACTTTAGGAAAAATGTTTGAAAAACACTGATTTTGATAACATCGTCAGTCAAGGTTTCTTTTCTTTGCCCCATCCCTGGAGGTGTTCAAGGCCAGGTTGGATGGGGCCCACAGCAAGTGGGCTGGAACTAGATGACCTTCAATGTCCCTTCCAATCCAAACTATTCTATAATTCTACGAAAAAGAGAGATCTATCAGACAATAAAAATTGAAGAAGCAAATGCCTATCAAAATAGTAGCTTGTTGATTTTGACACAATTCATATCTTTAAATATGGGAAACTTAAAGCCAGTTTCTTGAAGCCATGAATTTCTGGTTCCAAAAAATAGTCACAGAAAGCACAGACAGGAAAACACAGTATACATTCCTTCCTGAGGCACATGAGATGGAGCTGTGACACCCTTCTCATCTGCCATCTCATTTTAGAGGAGATTATATTTCAGCCATGCACTTAAATACAAAGAATGACCAGGACTACACCTCAGGGATGCTGGAAGGATGCTGCCCAGGACAAGGTTAATTTTTTGCAGTAGCTGGGAGGAGGCATGGACCTGGAGGTTATTCTATACCATCTCACATCTTTGCTGGGAGAGGGGGAAAGGGACTCTCTTACCAGGAAGAAGGGGCTCCTTCTGGCCTAGAAAATGTGGAAGAGGGAGCCATCCAGTATTGTCTGCTATCTGGGGTTTTATTTCCATGTGAATTGATTCTTTGCTTTTACACTCTGCCATTGGCATTGTTGCTGTTACTGTTCTTCTCCTTATCGCATTGTTATTTTCAGTAAATTTTTCTTATGTCAACCCATGATCTCTGCCTTTTGTGCCTCTAATTCTCCTCTCCATCCCACCACAGCAGGGAAAGGGAGGGGAATACCAGGATATGAGAGAGCAGCATGTGGTTTGGAGAGTCTCACTGGGGGCATTGAACCTGGGAGTAACATTCCTAAATGCAGCATCCTGTAAGAAGGTCAAAAGGTGAGGGAGACACATATTTAGGTCATTATACCTATGTAAGTGGGATTCAATGGGCAAGTGAGTAGTAGATGAGATGCTGTTTGCAGAATTGTTGCCTCTAATTTCTCTCCCTTTACATATTAATTGAGTGGGGTTTTTTCATACCATTTGATTTTACATTCATTTTAGCCTCAGGATGCTATCTAAACAACCTTTACTCAAGTTTTAAAAAAAAGCTTCTAAGGGAATGGCATAACACCCCTCTGCAAGGTATCCTGGGCTGGCCCAGCTTGTGCAAATACTTTCTTGTGCTCAGGGTACCAGGACTTTAAGCTGTACCTGTTCCATGGATGTGCTCCAAGGAAATAGGCAAGTCAGTAGAAAATTGAGAAGAGCCTCATGAGCTCAAAATATTCTTCTATTTTCTTTAGTTTCTGCAGGCTTGATAACCTGTAATGAGCCATAGCAGATAGCTTCTGGATGGGAGAGAAGGACTTGGCTGCACTGAGAGCAGGGATGAGAGTTAGGAGCTATTCCAAAGATAAAAATTGTGACTCCTGGAAGGTGAATGGCTATACTGGGAAAATTCTTGAAGGAAGGACTTCAGATCCATCATCAACATATGGGTGGAATTTTCTGAATAGGAGAAGGGAAACAAATAGTTTGAGGTAGAGGAGGATGTGAGACAGAATTGGTTTGGCAGGGCTTAAATAGATAAGCAGGGAGAACTGTTGCAGAGATAGAGAATGTCAAGCATTTGTGTAGGAAAAATGGCAGTAGACAAGACTACACATTGTTAGAGAGAAAAAGGGGGTGAAGTACAGGAGATAGGATAAACACCACAGAGAGCAGCCTTCTTCCTCCTTTCCTCTGCCCAGATACTTATGTTTTGCAGTCAGAACAGGGGAATCTCATCTCACTCAATTCCCACACAAATCCTGTTTATTTAGTTTATAGACCCCCTTACTTTGTTTTGAGTTTTACTCTGAGTTCTGTTGAACCTCTGGTGGTGGAGAGGCATTTCTCATTGCAGTATATCTGATATAACTAAATCAAAAGAGCAGCCATCTTACTTCTTTGTAGAGGTTAGTGTGAGTAAGTCTGAAGCCTGTTTGAGCTCAGTTCAGTTCAACATCTTATGGCTAAATTATAAAGTTTCTGTCATCATCTGCCCTTCTGAGCAACATCATTGTCTGTCAGGGCCTCCTTTCTTCAGCATCTCCTGCTACACAGAAATCACACACTTCACAAATGTTCTTGTAAGCATCTCACAGAGCAAAGTACAAGGACTTGAATCCACA
Organism: Sclerurus mexicanus; assembly: GCA_013396755.1. Lineage (NCBI taxonomy): Eukaryota > Metazoa > Chordata > Aves > Passeriformes > Furnariidae > Sclerurus > Sclerurus mexicanus. The sequence goes on along the minus strand of VWZF01003565.1, from coordinate 775,793 downwards.
ATTTTAGAACAAATATAAGTGCTTGACCATAATCAAACATGCCATAATGTGTACCTCCTCTTGTTCACTGATTGTGAACCAGAAATACATTTACCACTCCTCCGTTTGCAAGAAAATTGCTTTAATAGCAATTTGCCGATACAATCCTCAGCTCTCCTGACCTCCATGTTGCAGTCTATTTGATAAATTCTGCCCTTTGCCAACATTTTAAACCACAACCTTCTGTTCATTATTAAATCATCCTAAAAAATATCCCCTGCTAAAATTAATCTTTGGGAGACAGGAGAAATAACTGCAGAGACTCCATATGTTATCAGTCTTAATTTTATTCCCTCCCAGTCTCATAATCTTCATTCCATTTGTTCCAGTCGTTCACTTATCAGCTCCCTGAGGGTACCTCAGACTAGTCACTTCTTATCTCTTTACCACAAATGTGACATTACTTAAAGTACAGGCTGAAACAATGATATCAGTCCCTGTGCTTTCCTCTCCCTTTCTCTGTTAATGCACAGGACTAATTCAGCCTGCTCTCTTGCACTTGCTGTTCACTGAAACAGTTAACAAATACAAGCTGTTTTCTGAGATGTTTTATTTTTAAAAATTGTAAGTATGTCTCAATAGATCACAATGTATTTGGCTATGTGAGATAAGTTAATTTAAATATTTGTTTAGCATCTTTCTTGGTGAAAATGGCATCTTATCAGTAAGCTTGAGAGCAAAGGATGACAGCTGGGCTGACGGCAGAGTAACCTCTTGTCCTGTGGGATTATTGCCAGGATTGCTGACGAAATTCAAGTTAGAAAACACTCCCACACTGAATATCTACTCCAGGATTCTAAATCAGAACACTTATTCCTGAACATAAAGCTTTCTGCCAAGATTAGACATGACATATTCAACTTGGAGGGTCAAGTTTGTAGAGCATTAGCAGTAAAGGACTACAGCACCATGACTTCAAGGACCAGATATCAAACTAGAGAAAAATATGGAATATCAGGATTATTCACCATCAAAATTATGCAATAAGCATTTATACAATGCATACATTTTGATAAAACATTTAGTCTGCAGCTGGAAAGAAAAAAAGAAAGAGTTGTTCATTAAGAAGAGCTGTGAATGAAGAGCAAGTTGGACCAAAGGCACACATCAGAGGAGACATGCAAAAAGATAAAGCTTGCGTAAGAGAAGAGTAGCTCAGTAAGTGCCAGTGTGTGATGGCTGACAGAAAAACTGCTGAGGAACAGGAAGTTAGGAAAGCAAGGCTCTTTATGGAGGCAGGACATGAGGAACAGAAAAGTACTGGCATGGTCAAGCTGCAGGGTGGGATATTGTTACCAGTTCAATACTCAGCTGCTTTATCTGGAATTTTCTAGAAAATTTGATAAGTTCAGTCAAAGTAATTTGAGACATATGCTTGGAGGGTGAGTATAAACAGTTAATTCCTGATAATTTAAATCTTTTCTACCTGCAACTTAACTGATGTTTGCAGAGCATCTGTAGAAAAATAACTGCTCCTTCAGAGTTCCTGGTGAAACAAATCACGTGGCTCTGGGACAGGTCTAAGTTTAAGTGTACTTTTCCAGGAGCAAAGACCAGAAAATACATGGAAATAAAGACCTAGCAGCTTCACTTGCACAAGAGCACGTCACAGTGTTTACCAAGAATAACAAATTTTATGTTGACTCTTTTGATCCTTAGCTTTGTGCATCAAGGGCAGTACCTCCTCCCTGTGGGTGCAGCAATCAACAAGCAAGGTAGCTGTCATCAAAATTGGCTTTCAGAGCACTAATATAAGAATGCATTCCCTGTTATTTGAAAGCCCGGAAAATACAGCTGCAAAATAATAAAATGCAATTACTGGGAGAGCAAGGGAGAAATTGCCTGCCTACTTATATTACACTTCAGAAATGATCGAATTTTTAATCAATTCTTGAATACCACTTGAAAACAATAGTTGTCAGATCAGACAAAGTCTTCAGCGTGCCCTGGCAGTCCTTGTCCAAGGCTGGTGAGTCCATGGGTACTGGCTGCACCCTGCCCTTACAAGTCACAAAGCACAGAGGAGAAAGCAGAAGTGAGCCCATGAGAACAAAGGCCAGTGGGGAGGTTCTAAACTCTAGAACTCCATGAGCTGCTTAAATTGTTCCAGGAACTCTCTCCGCCTTGAATCAGGCTAGGAATTAGGATATAAAACACATGGCCTGTGTCTTCCAGCATATGATTGCGGGAGGCTAAGTGCAGCATTTAATATCTGAATCTCCTGTTTCACATTTCCCTGAATGCAACCAGAAGTTTGTGTTCCCTGTCAGTGCCACACACCTCCTTACAGCATGAATTATTTCTGATATCTTGTTTTTATGATCATTCCCACTGTGGAAAGCAAGAGCAGGTCTTCTCTGGCTCTGTGTACCCTACGTGCCTCTCTCTCAATCCACGATTAGCTGGTTTAGCTCCTATAAGACACCTTCTGACAAATTTGTACTTTAGATAACTTAGTCATTCTTAGTGCATGCTACGAAATCTCTCCTGCCAAATGAATTCTGTATTTCAGTCTAACATTTACAGCATATTATGTAGGCTATTTAAAAAAAAGTTAAGTCTCTTTTGTGAATGTATGGAATAATATTTTTTATTTTAATACCAATATTAATAATTGTTAAATGTAGCTTTAATGTAGAGTTTAATTTTAAATTTATGATAAATACTGAATTTAAATATTTCAAATTATTATTTTTGAACTCTAAGAGAGTTTAGAATTATTCAAATAATTACCAGCATCTTACTGTTACAGTACAAGTAACTACCTAAGTTTGCCTTTTAAATTTAGTCACTAGGATTGTAAGCGGTTGGACTAAGCCCTGGCTACAGTTCTCACATGATCAAGTGAGCCATACATGTCACTGCAGTTTAGTGAGCTGCCCACACTTAAATCTGATTGGAGCTTAAGTGGATCAGAAAGACGGTCAGCCTGTGACATATTCTCAAATGCCAAATCTCCAAAGAAGGAAGAGAAGCCCTCAGATTTTAATAATTTATCTTTAAATGGCTTGGTTAGTTAGTCCAAACCAAACAAAGAATACATTCTAATTAAACAATCAAAAAATGCTTTCAGATCTATTATCTGGGAACTTGGAAAAAATTACATCCTTATATTTTTTTAGGAAGGTTTAATGCCTTTAATCCTTGATTATGTAACAGTGTTTTAATCCAAGATAAATTGCAAGAGAGCAACAAGGGCCTCAAGAGTTTTGTTTTTCACATTCAGTTTGGTCTAAAGGCTCTTAGAATACCTCCACAGAAACACTTGGAGCTCAGTAGAAGCCATGGATGATTTGGTATTGTTTCAGGCTTGGTCCAGAAAAGATACTGGGTTTTAACTTTTGCGCTCTGCACAGTTAAAAAGTTTAATCTGTCCTTGGTGTGCATACCCAGGGTGGTGTGAACACTTAGACATGGTTCAAAGTCATTTTACTCATCAACTTTTATTACTTATGTGTGTTTGATATCTGCTGTCTCTTCGGACCAGAACAGTCCTCCTACTCTGTTTACACAGGCAGTCAACAAAGCAGCTTTCCTTAGTAAATGGTTATTTTCCACACTGCAAATACCAAATATCTCACTTGCACTTACTTTAACTCCTAGAGCTGACACAAATAATACTGAATAAATACTTAACAAAAGCAAAATTCATACTTCTAAAGAAAGACAGAAAATATAACTGAGGAATATTCTAAGTGTTTTTTTTTTCTTTTTTGAAAAGTTAATTAGATAAGGATGATTGCTGTCGTGTTACAGACATAAAGACAATTATATAGATAAAACATATTTTATTTCCTTGGTAATTGTTATGGCAGAGGCAAGCAATAACTTAGTCAATTCACAAAATAACAAAATTTGCTGAGGTTAGGGTTCTACCTAGGAGTGAGTTTTAAGCTCAAGAAAATCAGAAGTTTAAAAGCCAAAGACCACAGGTATGTAGCAGACACCAGAAATGCAAGGTTTGATTGGGGGATGTCCCAGATTTGATGCACTTACCTCAGACTGGGCCAGAAGATGACCTCAGAAATAAAGAAAATGATTCCTTCCAATTCAGTTGGCCTCAGCTGAGACTGCAGAAAAAAATGACACTGAAGTGTCACGTACAACAGTGGTTTTTGTAGTTGTTTCTATTCAGAATAAAATGGGAGCCACTGCTTTGTAAGGAGACCTCCAATCAATCATTATTATGATGACAAATGTAAGGCACTATTCACCTGAGCTGAACATAAATTAGAGACTGTACTATAATAAATCCTGGCTCAAATATTAGATTCAATGAAATTACATTCATTAATTCAAAAAATAAATTATCCCCTGACATGTGAAAAGCTCTGTGCTGTTCTGTGAGAGCAACTGAAGTCTTTGGGGATGGTTAACGGAGAACAATAGATTTTTTTTCATGGAAAGAAGTGTGGAAAGTCTGCAAAGTGTTTTAGAGAACATTCTTCTCTGGATACACTTGAAAATATGAATAAATATTTTTATATTTGTAGTTCATTGGGAGGTCTCAAATAAAAATAGATTTTTTGAAGTTCTATCTCTGCATAAAGAGGGGAGAGGAATGTATTGAAAGAGCATGTTGAGTCCCAGGGGATATTAATGCTGTTCCCAATAAAAACCACAACTCATTGCAAGCGCATCTTTACCGTGGGTTCTTTCACACAATCTCCTTCCTCTTGAGTCCTCTGGCTTCCTGTCAGCTTCTGACCTTGCAAGCGCTCAAGAAATGTTTGTACTAGATACAAAACTGGTAAGGCATTACTCTCCCCAGCTTACTTACTCTCCAGTTTCTTGCGTGCAGCCCCAGGATTTGTGTCAACCGGGTGCACCAGAGGATTATTTCTGCAGTAAGCTTTCTGAGGTTAAGTCCATGTTTGCAGAAAAGCATCCACCCCCTTGCCAGCTGATGAGGTTACACATGGAGGGGTGCCCAGCTTTGATTTCCACTCCTGAAACTTATCTGTGTTTTACATAAAGAGGCACAGATGCAGCAGACATGTCTGGGAATCCCTGGTTTTCTGCTCCTGAGCAAAAGCTGCTGAACTGCTGAGCCAGGTTCACACTTACTGGTACAATCTTGAGTTCTTCACCAGTCACAGCTGTGCTTGAAAAGGAGACAGAGAGGATGTGTTTTCCACCTGTCCCTTACTTTGACCAGTAGGATTTTCTGAAAATTGAAGAAAAAATGGAAAAAATATTCACCTTTACTGTTACAATCTTGAATTCTTCATCAGCCACTGCTATGCATGAAAAAGAGACACAGAGGATGTGTCTTCCACCTACCATAACCTGACCAGTAGGATTTTTGAAAACTGAAGGAAAAAATAGGTCTGTGGATTCATTCCAGCTTTAATGCTTGGTTTGTGAGAGCATTACTCACGTGGCTTCTTTGGACATAATTTTCCTACTGAACTGATGATCTGAGATGATCACGGACAGCAAAGAATTGTGGTCAAATGGAAGAAAATATATGAGCAGCTGATAAAAGTCAAGGCAGGGAGGCAACAGTGATGGTTGCCACATTTAGAAGACTGTTATAAAAAGGAGCATAAATGCTTTGTTCTCTGTAAAAACAAAAAACTTGTCAGAGAGGTAGTAAGTTAAATATAAAAACAATTCTAATAATACAGGTGGAGAAACACAAGCACAGGTTACCAAAATGGTGTTTCTAAATTCCTAGTCAGTGGGGATTTTAAGCTCAGAGCACAACTCAGGCAAAAACAGGACTAAAGAAAGTATATGGACTGGAAATGCAGGTGGCCTTTGAACACTGATGGCCTGTAAACATTGGAATGATTTCCCTGGGACACTCCTCACCATTACATGGCTGGCTCTTGCCTGGGAGGGTATGCAAACATATTTGCCCATTTGCACTGGAACATGAGGCACAGCACAGCCAAGTACAGTGCAGAAAAAGCAAGAGTGGCTGTAAGGATTACATCTTGTTTTTTCATAAGCGGGGATAGTGAAACAGCTGAATGCAGCGTATGTATTAAAAGCATTAAAAGTTAAGGTCACTGCATCCAATTTGGCTTTTTTAAAGTACTGCACGCCTAATATTTACTGCAGAGAGAGGAACCTCTAAAAACCATTGTGGTCCCCTCTTGAAGCTTCATCACAAAACCTTCCCCTTCCTGTGATCCTGCACATCTCCAGATCCTGGAAAAATCTGTCCACCAACAGCACAGCTCCCAAGTGCCTCACCACAGCAATCTGTCGTGCACATCTCATGGAACAGATGATTTACCAGAAACTGAGAGCTGTGGGTTTCTGTGGACTTTCATTTCCTATTTCATAATACCGCTAGTTATCCACACTGGAATGCATGATGAATACATCTATACAAGTTTAGTTGAAAAAACACACTGGACATTATCCATTTTATATTTTTCAAAGTCTCAGAACGTTGGCCAAATCAAAACCAATTTCCACTGAAACTCTCCAAAATCCTTCCCAATGAAAGCTATAATCCTTGCCAAATGTCAGTTCTCAACTGAGCTATTCAAATATTAATTTTTAAATGTTTTCATGAAAGCAAAAATATTATTTTTTTAATTTTTACATTTACAAACAGAACACAGGCATCTCATCAACATTTACTGGACAACGAAAAAGTACTACCTTTCTCAGGCAACATTTTAGCTTCAGAAGGGAAAGATTCTGCCTAAATGAAGAGAGGAAATTTTCAGCTGCCTACATCATGTGATCAGTCTCTGTTTTTGCAAGATCACTGCAGTAAGTTCATTATCAATGATACTAATATTGATTCCTTGCCAGAATGAGGACACATTGCCACACTATACCCTGGCCAGGGCATTCCCCTGGGTTGTGGAAGCAGCAACACTGACATCCTGAGTGCTCATCCCACACCTGCCCTCACATCTACTCTTCTCAGAAGGTCTTATAAATTAAAGCAATAAACTACCAAGTCACATAATAAATTTAGCATTAAATCATTCATGAAAGAAAGAAAAATAGCAAGCACATCATGACTCATGCTCATTTATGTGCTTGTTTTTGCAGACCCCCAAAAGCCTTCCAACAGTTTGCTGTATATAGGAGTATACTAAACTACACACAAAAGGCATGTTCAAGCCACAATATAAATCATATTTTTCACTGACAATAACTTTATTAAGGTATTGCCAGCAAAATGAATTTTTCACTTCATAATTTCATTTTTAAAAAAATTCGCTAGTACTTGGTATATTTATGCAGACTTTGTCGCAGTGAGGTACAAATTCCATGTTATCAGCTTTCAGTAAAATTAAAACAAAAAATACAGCTGACTCAACCTGACTTAGTAAAACTTTATGGCTGTCTCAGAATACATTTTCTTTAACATTCTGGTTCAACTCTAGCTCTTGCCTGTTGTTTGAAGGATCTTATATCATTAGCCTGTGGGAGGAACAAGATTAACAGCTGATATTCTGGGGGAGGAAAGGCAAAATGAGCGTAATTAATTTTGTACCTTCTTTTAAAATGTCTTGTTATTATTTGCTATTTTTATAGGCTTCATTAGAACATATGAGAGAATTTCCATCTAGTTTTACTTGATGGTTTAGTGGTTTTATGCACAACAGCAAATCCAACAGAGGGAGAGAGACAGGTATCCTAGCAGAGAGCTTGGAATCACCCCTTTCTTGGTGACAAAGCCCTCAACAGACCTGATGCACTGCCGGGAGCAGTTGCTTCTCTGGGATGCTGATATCTCTGGGAGCCAAAAGTACGTCACAAACCTGGTCTTGCCAGCCCACTCCTAAGACTGGAATACTGCAATATGGAGGCTGGATCTTCAGCCAAAGAAAGCAACCAGGAGAGGACGAAAGCACCATGCAAGAAAGTATAGCCAAATCTAACCTAAACCCCTTCAGCTTTTCCTAATTTTTTCACACTATAAGTAGATCACATGTTAGTGGTCACATGCTATTATCATCTTGTGACTGGGTCTGAAATGTCCCTGACAAAAGCCTTTGCATCTGTCTTTTACTTGGTTTCCACACTGACATGACATTTCCAACTCTGTCAATCCTAAAAGCCAGAGAAAACTTATATTCTATCTTAATTAAGTCTATTGTCAGGAAAGTCCGAAACAGCTACCTATTTAGTTATGGGATCATGGCCACTCTTAAAAATTTATTTGTGTAGCTTCGGCTGGAAATTGATTTGAGCATCAAGCATACTTCACAGTTGAGGTTCTCTAAACATGCCACTGCACTGTCATCACATGGTCTCTAGAAGAGGTGACTAACTTGCTGGGAGTGGGAAGCAGTAGCTGTTGAAACACAACTTATAGAAGTTGTATTTTATTTACTAATTCCTTCACTACGTACACCAAAGGAAAGCAAAGGATAAAGTATCAGGAAATAATGTCTGCACTGAATTTAACATCCTACCAGGAGAAAGTGTCCCTTAGTGAAAATGTGTCCTCCTGAAATACCTAAATATCATGCCATTTCCTCATTCCACTCAGCAATCTGACATACTGGATATGAAATCCTTGGAGCATGGACAGACACCCCTCCTTACCTGAGCCTCCAACACTCTGTAATACATATTTCCAGTGCATTAAAAATACTTCTAGTCTAGGAATTGCTGGACTAACTAGTGCTCAGTGCAGAATTTTAAAGGACTGCATACTGTCAAACAACAGTTGATCTGCATTGTTCCTCTCTCAAAACCTCAATAATTCAACTGACTGTCATCCTCTCTATTGCAATTCTACCATTTTCCCAACAGAACAAAATCCAAAGGTTCATACTGGTCACAGAAAACAGCAGCCAGTTCTAGGACTGAATCACCAACTTGTAATAATAAAGATTCCTCTTTTGAAAGAAAGGTCTCTGCTGTTTACTCAGGCATCTGACAAACTTCAATCTTTCATCAAGATTATTTTTGGCTGCTGCAGAAAGTGTCTAAATGAATCCAGAATCCATTTTAATGCTAATTTATTTAAATCAATTGGATAGACATGCATATTAATTGTATTTTCATTTTTCTTTCAGGTATTTTTGGTGAATGGTTAAAGCAGGAGGGAAAACATCTGTTCCAGGTAAATGACATACATAAAAGCCATCAACTGGAATATGATACGAAGGGTGGCTGAGCCGCTAACATTTCTCTACAAGTGGTGTTTTATGCAGCCTAAGCCTGAAAACCATAAGAAAACCTTTGTTTCTGAATAGTTATGCTAATCAGGGTTAAATATACATAATCAGAAATGGAAGATAGACTGAGCTAACAGAAAGCCAAATAGGTTAAAGATCAGAAATTCTAATATGGTACTTAACAAAACAAAGGCCAAGTTCAGCTTCCCGTTCAGCTGGTGCACTGGTTTCAGTGGTATTACTCCACTTTTTTACAACAGCATAGCATAGCAAAGACACAAACCTCACTGTAGGCTGAGAATTAAATGATAACCCAGCAAAGAATGTGCACAATATCTTAGTTTTATCTATATCTTAGTTTTATGAATCCCACCATGTTTTTTCCCAGCAGGTCTATAAATATTACAGTCCTGTCAATAATTTGATGTAAATAATAAGAGAATGAAATACAGAGTCAAGAAATATTTTACAGAAGCATATACCATAGAAAGACCAAGGAAAAAAGGGCACATTACTTGAAAAGCAGCTACTTTTGAAAAATGTGCTAGTTAGTCGGGATGACAAGATAGTTAAATGCCTTATTAAATGAAAAAAGTTTTGTTACCTACGTAAAGATTCATTCAACCTACTCACAAGTGGTACATGTTCACCATCATGCTTGAAAAAATAAAGGACGTCCAACCATCTCTTGTGGACTGCAAGTAGACTTGATCATTTTGAAGGGCTACTTCATACTTGCAGTGCTTTCCTAGAAGTGAAATCTTGTTAAAAGCAGATAGCAGGTACAGTAAACACTTAAAGACTTATCAGCAAGCAAAGCACTTTCTTTGATTTTTTCCATAAAGCTTTACTTTCTATTCCAGCCTCCACTGTTTCTATTAGGCAAGATCTAAAGCCCCATGATAGATAGAGGAATATATGGGGAGTTAATTACAGGCCCTGGAGAGCAGCCAAGAAGATACACTGCTATGAAACATTTACTCACATTCCATAGGTCATATGAACAACATTAATGGGATTCCCAGTCTCAAGACTGCATGGAAATAAAAGTGGGGAACCTCCCATAGGAATAGAAAAATGTAAGCTAAAAGTGGAAATTCAGACAATAGGGAAGGGAGCTTTAGGATTTATTAATGCAAGACAATGTGCCGAGACGAACTGAACATGCAGCCTTTTTATATGAAAAGAGTAGGGTTTTAAGATGCAGCATGTGAGTATGCAACATTAAAATATAGGCACGAAGACATTGCTAGCAGGTGAGCCTTCTCTCTCCAGCTTCCAGACTTTAAGAGAAAGTCTTGTGCAGTAAATAGCAAACATCAGGTGGATTTGTTTTGATCTCCCTTTCTGACTTCCTTTATATTGATTTCATGCAGCAAAGACCCAGAAGGTCCTGATTTGAATTCCCTAGCATGGAATACTACTTGGTGAAATCCCTCATTTCTTTAAAATGAAGCTGCAGACATCAGGGGTGTTTGGCCGTGCTTCCTCAAGCTTCCAATCAGGACAGACTGATGGATGTGCAGACATGAGGAGGTATAGTTCTCCCAAAAGGAGCAGAGAGAGGATAAACCGTGCAACCTGGAGTGGCACTGTGCTAGTCTGAGATGTCTTTGGGATACAATCCAAAATGCAGTAAGTGGGATCAACCAGGAGATTTGCTTCAGAATTTTGCTTTTGACCCAGAGTGCATAATCAATCCCTTGTGTCAAATTCTACAGGATGATATGCTCCAAGAGCGCACATAATGTGCTAATGGGCAGGAAGTCCACAGGATCAGATTAGAGCTATTCAAATATATATTGCCCCTAGGCATATCCTGCAGACACCAGACTCCCCAGCACTGTTTTACCTTACAGATAGTCTCCTTCTGAAGAGCATTTTTTGTTAACATCAGCATAACATTAGAGGAATAATTAGCTGATCCAAACTAATCTGGAATGGAATCAAGTGAGACCTGAAAAGATTTATTCCAGATTGTGTTATCTATTCATAGACACCTATTCCTAATTCATCTTTCTTTGACTGTTTTTCCACACACAACAATCCCACCTACAAATATAGTTCTATCAAATAAACCTCCTTTGCACCTCCCAATATTTGTCATTGTCACAGTGAGTCCCATGATTGAAAAGGTGGATCTCTTAATCTCCAAAGGTGTACAAACTTCATCTCAGGAACTCCTTTCCAACACGTGTCCACGTAAACATGCTCTCACAGGCGTGCTGCAGAATTCACTTACCAAGGTTTCTAAGGATGAAATCACCTCTCTATAGATTCACACACCCTTTTATGCTCAGAAACTGTTTTGCCAAAGAGCAGTCAACGCATATCCAATACAGATAACTCAAAGGCTTGTCAGCAGCCTTTGAAAGCACTCAGGTTTATCAAGATGACCAGAAGTCAAGTTCCTCACAGCAACTAAGAGAGAAATGGTATTTAAAAAAGAGTACCCACATCCACAGCACAGACCAACATCTGATTCCTTAATTCTGCATGGAAGTTTTAGAAAAATATTTAAGTACCACAAAATACTAAGTTGCTATCAAAGTTCCCATTCAAAGAGTACACATCCCTCAGAGAAAAAGGAGTTATCATGAAGTGACGCACTACTTACACACCAGGTAGAATATGTCTTACTTTGCTCAGCAAAATTCTGATGCCCAGGATGACAGGTTACACATTCCCCTTCCCAGGTGCTTTTGCTTTACTAGTGTTTCCCAGGAAATTGCTATTTCTGCTCAAGGTATAATTGACGTTCTGCTCATTTTCCTCATGCTTTAGCTTCTACACAATTATTTAAAAATAAAAAAAAAAGGAAAAAAGATTAAATCATTTATTTTCGATCTGTTATTGTAGCCCTCCTCATAGGCCCTGGATATTGGTGTTCTCTTTGTTGGTGTTTTCCCCTCAAACCTCTTTAGGAATCAGCAGCTTTTGGAAAGATTCTCTCTTTCATCTCTTGGTTACATTTTCACTTGTTTTTAAAATAAATTCCTAATCAGGGTAGCCATAAAGGAAAGCTTTACTGCAGTAACACAATCCAAAAGCATCAATTCATTTTGTGAGCCAGAAAAATAAAAATAAAAAGCCAAAATATTTAATATGAAAATAAATTCTTCTTATTGTTGTTTAACTGGGAAAAGGAGGCAGGGGAAGAGGAGACTAATGCTTAGGATTTAAACACAGTGAATACTTGTGATTGACAACCTTTCACCCAGCCCACATGCCAACAGAGACCCACTACAATACTTGCAAACATATGATGCCATGAGAACTGTATTTTTTATACGCAAACCATAGAGTTCTCTCTAATTGCACATAACTCTGAAGCTGACCCAGTATCTTTTCAACCACCCCAAAAACCTGACTGGAGGTATATGGAAACCTTGCCCTTTTTTCAGAGCAACAATGCATTTCTCATCAACTGCTGCATGAATTCTGGATAAGCTAAATTTTCCTGCATGAAAACTAACAGCAGCTGGCAAGTGTAGAGCCTTCTTAGGAGGTTCACAGCTTCATGTACAAAATATCAAAGTGGCATAAAAGCACGGATGTGCTTTTGTTCAAGTAAATAATAATGCAGAATCTTTTCACATGCATTAGAACATGGTAACAGCACTGTCTTCAATGAACTTGCTGCTGCTTTCATATATGAAAGATCTGAATCTGGCCTCTAACCTTAAAAGGTCTGCGTATTTCTTCTGTCATTCAGCCAATAGTACTTTAATTCTGTCTTGCTGACATCCTGTAGCCACAAAGCACATCCATGCCATATCGTGCTTTCCAATCAGTCTTACATATATGTGGGATGCAACTATATCCCTAATGCAGGTCTCCAAGAGAAGTGCAGACTATTAAAAGCATTCCTTTCAATTTTTAACAGGATTCTGCCAAAATACTTAAATATAGCTGGTCAGCAGACTGCACAGTGGTTTCTGTGATGAAGTGAGACACCAGCTTCAGCTCAGTCTGCACCACAAATTTAACCAAGCTGGTAGCTGATTAGGGGTACAGTTTGTTAAACTGGGATCATCTCTTGGTACAATAAAAGTCATATCTGCTTTCATGAACCGTATCCAAAATTGTCTGTGGCTGTAGGAAGACATGTGAGTGGGTGTGCGCTATTCAGCTTCAGGAATGCAAAACAAGAACTTGTGGGGTTGTTTATCCTCTGATTGAAGGTCAGGCTTTTAAAGGTAAAAAAATTAAAGGCTGCTCCCAACACCACTCTGCAAACTGAGACCAGGTGAGTTTTTATTCAAAGAGTTGGAGGATTTACTTTTAAATCTCTGCATATTATCCTCTCCTTTTCCTTACAATGCTGATGCAAAAAATCACTAAAACAACACAAAATCCCAACTATAATTTAAACTTTCCATCACATTGCACTGACATTATCAAGCTGTGGGTGGATTCACTGACACAGCAGTGGAAGTACGAAATCAGCATTGGTTCCATTCTTTAGAGATGCAGTGCTACTGGCACCCATACAGAAACGCCTACAAGTCTTGAGAGAATATGATAGTTGACCTAAAATATTTGTATACACTAGATTATTCAAACAGTTTTCAAAATATTTCTCAGAGTGAGCCTTATTTCAGTTTGATCTCTGGCTCTGTGCTCAAGAAACATCTTGCACTTAATTGAGAATTTGCTGGGAATCTAGATTATATCCCAGCACTAAATGCTTGGCCAAGGAGATCTAGGGTCTCTGCCAGCAGAAATATACACTGGAAGACAGGCTGCCTAGTGTGTTTTACCAGTGCTCCACCACATATTGGACTGATTTAAAACCACCAATTGCAGTTGTATTCCTCCACAAAAAACAGTTGAAGAGGGCACATTTCATCATGAACCGCTTCAGAAGGAATTGAACTTATATGGGACTTTTTTTATGTAATCTTTACAGAGAGGGAAACAATAGGTACCAGAAAGACTAGAGAAAAAAAACCCAGCCTTTACACAAGTGTGTACAGATAGCCATTTACTCTTATTGAGCTTTATCTTCCTTTGCACACATGCCTTCAGATAGAAATACAGAAGTTTTGGGTTTTCTTATCCTTTAGAAAGAAGAAATCTGTAAAATTTGTTGCTTTTTGCCATTGCAACAACCAAAGAACTGCTATGGAAAAAACTCTCGAGTTAATTATTTGCAAAATTTGAAGAGAAGCAAATAATAAAGGCATTCCAAAATATCAGAGCTGCCTTACAGCATAAAAAAAAAGGGCTGGGCTAAAATTCAGAGGAAAATAACACAATCCAGTAAACGGACTGTTGGAAGAAAACTGTTATACAGATTATATGCCCAGACAGCCAAGGAAAATGGCACCAGTCTCTTGGGGCAATAAGAACTGGTCTACACATAGCACAAGAAAAGGCATTTTGGGAGGAAGCCTTCAATGGTACAGATGGAATCCAAACCACGAGGGTCGCAGACTAGTACTAAAAAGTCAGTGTTCACCAGCAAGAAATATACAGACGCATGCACACACACACTTTATATAAAACACATTTTCTCTATTTTGACAAGGTCTGGCACTTACGAGGCACTTGAAGCCCAGTCCTCCCTCCCAAGCAAATGTCTGAAGCATGGAGCTGGGACAGGCGCTCTCCCTTTTCAGTCCATCCACCAGCTTCCTGAACTCATGCAGGAGGTGGAAATCCTGTAACTCCTCTGGTCAGGTGATGCAGGTGCCCTGGAGCTTTCTCCTGGAAAACAGCGAATCTAGACATGCAGCTCCACATACCAAGGAGGAAAGTTAGCCTCGGGTCCCCAAGACACCTGGTGAAGATACCTAATACCTAAATTAGTTCATAAAAAAACAGTGCCCTTCTCCTCCTCTACCAGCCCCATTTTCAAGGAAAACAGTGAGTTCTGGTCAGCTTTCTCAGGAAATGCTTTCAGCTGCCTCCCTGCTGGGATGTCCACAGTCTCCAGCTCCCAAAGGGACAGGTGCCTTCAGCAGCCTCAGACATGCTTTTAAGCTCTGCTGAGCATAAGAAATTTCCCCACATGTCTCATCTTAACTGACAACTCTTTCTCTTCTCTGGTCAGCAGCAGAGATGCTTAACTCTCTTCATGTACCAGCCACAGAGTCCCAAGTCCCCAGCTCTTTGAGTCAGAAGATGAATTAGGCTATAGCAGATGAGCCTTTGACTGAATCCAGCCTTTATGTTCGTGGTCACATAGGAAGTCTGTATCATCGGACTTCAATCGCCAAAGCACTGAACCCCAGGGCTGGGTTTACATCCTGAGCGATAGGTTGCCCTTCCTCTGAAGCCACCCAGAGACAGCACTGACATAAGATCAGTGGTTGACAGTCATTTTCCAAATCACGTATTTTTCTTAACAGTGTTCATGACCTGAGTTTTTCTAAGACTATCCATTTCCTCCTGATGAGCAGCACACATAAAAATTCAACCCATTTGTGAATAAAAAGGGTTTGAACATATGCTGAGAACATATGTAACATTTCTGTTACTTTGCCCAGGGCTGGTTACCAACACTGGCTGATGGTCAGCTGCGTGAGAAGAGATGGGGTGCAGCAACAGGGAACAGTAACACTTTCCACGGCTTTGATCACCTTCAAGGAGGCAGGACAACTCCATTTCTAGTCAGTGGCTGTCCTAGGGCACGGTGTCGTTGCCTTTAGGCTTTTTTAAAAAGAAACTATTAACTTGGATCAGGAGAGAGCTTTTAGAACAAAACCCCAGTCTCTCTCTTGAGGTTCACATCCCCCAGCAGTCTCACCGGTTGCAAAACAGGTTTCCTTCCTGTGAAACCTGATTAGAATATAAGGTACTCAAGAGCTCAACATCCTCCGTTTGGTAGGGGCACTCAGTGGACCCAGACTAGAGCCAACCCAAAGCATACATATGCACCTAAATGTGTAAAACATGGATGCTAGGAATTCAGCACCATGCGTCTGGATTGCAGATTTGCTCTTGCTGGGCTGCACTACATTTTAACACAGATAAAACTTCTGCTAACTGAAATGACAGCACCTGATTCAGTCCCTGAAATATTTGGTTGCCGAGGATTTTCAGTCTGACATATTCCAGGAAAATTTGTTATTGCCCATATTTAGCCCTGCTAGACACAATTTCAGAGTTCACTTTCAGGTGGTGTGGTGCACAAGACTCTCCTCTTCTACTTGTCATGCTGCTGATGCCACTAGAGGGGATCTTGAACAGCCTGCCTTGAACACCCCTTTCTGGAGTTTGGATGAACTGCAGTGCAGCTGCAAGGTTTCTGGATTTTTCTTTATCACTAGAAACTGAGTTCCAGCACTCCAGCCCTACATCCATCAATTCCATTGCCTTTTCTAATGATTTGCTCTGCAAACACGCCCACACCGTTACCCACCACCAGGACCCTATCCTCTCCTTGGACTGATAGTTGGTCCTGTGCCCAACCAGGCAGTATTTGACTCAGAAACTCACCTCTCTATAAAATCACATAGCCCATAAATTCAGTCCATTAAAATAAATAAAAAACTTAGCAATGCAAATCCATGAAAATTATAAATAGTGCAGTTTTTCCTCTCCTGGCCTCCATGACACAAAATGTACTAAGGGCAAATGAGGCAGAACAGCCACTCTTCAATAAGTGTCCCACAATCCCCACACTGTTCTCTATTGACCTTGAATAATTTTAGATTGTTCCACTTCACAAGAGGGCATCACATTATTAACCCCACAAAGCACCATATTGGTTTCTCAATAGCAGGTACAAAGACTGGCACTATTAAAAAAAATACATGCATCTCATTTCCTCCCTGCTCTCTCATCGAGGCACATTAGAGAGGCTCAGACATCTTTACAATCTAGTTAAGATTCTCCTCGTATCACAACATGGGTGACTATCCTGGCAAACTGCTGATGAATCTAATCTCTTTTTGTTGTTCCCTTCACTAAAATGAGTACCAAACTTCAAAACTAAGAAAAACTAATTTAGATTATAGCAGAGTGCCACCTAGTGCTAAGCAGGTTTGAATTCAAAAGGCATCCTCTTATCTACAAGAAAATATTGACCAAAAATTTGTTCTTCAGTTTTACTGGCACTATAAGACATCCTCTCTGAGAGGGTGCAAAGAAAGCACATGAAATAAGAATGGGAAAAATTATAAAAGATTCTGTACTAATTACACTCTTCGTAAAGTTGACAAGGCTCTGCTGCTAATGACACTCTGCAGTTCTAGGTGAGTGCGTTTACACTGTTACACATGCTCTAGGTTGATTTACTTTACTCACCAAGAAAAAATCTAAATCCCCATGCTGAAGTGAGCACATCACATAGTGCTAAGAACATCTTCTGTATTACAGATGAAAAGCATCTACTGATACCAGCAAATATCAGCCAAAATCTTCATATGTCCCACAACTCCCTTAAGAGGCACGAGTTGAAAAGTCTGCTTGTGGGCTCTGAAAATGGCCAAGGACAAGAAAAGAGATGAGAAGGTCAAATATTTACACTTCTTAAATGCTTTTACTGATGTTCCAAGGGAGATATTAGGCTGGCAGAGTGTGGGGGCACAAAGACGTTCCCAGATAACTCCAACAAAGATAAAGTATTTCCCACTGTTAAGCTAGAGAAAGCATTTCCCTGGGTAGGATGATTTTCCCATGCCATAGATTTTCTTCTCTGAGACCAACAAATGAAAACCTGAGAAGTGCAAATTTTATATATTTTTTTAATTTTTAAATTTTAAATTTCTTAAACCTTCAAAACACGCAACAACATGTGTTTTGTAAAATGAGATTTCCCAGAAAATGATACCCAGATTACAGGACCCTCTCTCGGTGAGCTTTACATGTGGTAATGAACAATTGGCTCACACAGACTGCTTGGGTAGAGCACAGATATTCCCAGGAAAACACAGTCTGAGGTAAAGTCTGCTGCTCCGTTTTGTCTTCTTCCTTGGGTGTGTTTGAGAGAAAGCTGAGATTAACTGACATTTATTGTCAAAAACACAGCCTACACTGAGGCTAATAGAAATGGGCAGAATGGAGCAAGAAATAACTCCATTAATAATTCTGGATTACTATTCCAATTCTTGTGACATCCTGTTCAGTGCTTTCTGACTGCAGCAAAGTCACAAAACACTAGTGTCACTGTTGGTGTTTGGAGCCTGTAATAACTTAAAAATATGAACTGTGGCATAAAAGTTATCAAACCCTTCTGTTTTACAGGACAAACAAGACTTCAGAGTTGCATAGTAAATACTTATAAATATGAAAAATACACCTTTGCAGAACATAATTCTATGACTTGCCTTTTCTGTTCATTTTTTGTTAAAACCAGTTGAGTTTGAGAGGAAGAAAACATGATGGTGTAGCAATTTGAACCATTTGTCTGCTGTGTAACCACTGTATAAACAAAAGCAGCCTGAACTATCTCCTTCGTGTGACAACCAAAAGGCATCTGCTGTGACCCAAAAGCCTTGTAAAACAAGAGAGTTGCTGCTCTGCTGAGATGATGCCCATTTGTTGCCATTTTTACACTGGTGGAAGAAGTTGGTGCAAGTCCAGCAGCACAGAAGCAGGTGGGGTGTGGGGATGCCTCTAGACTAGCGGCCTTGGGAAAATTTGCTCATGAGCACCCTTTTGAAGCATCAAGATGGTCCCACTACACACAACCTCCACAGCTGGCTCAGCTCCCTGGTCCTGCAAACCTTGACTGAGGCAGAGAGAGAATTAACTCCATCTTGGAGCAAAAAGCTCATTTTCCTCTTACAGTATGCCCAGACAGAGGCAAAGTGAAGTGCTGCTGTTCTCCAGATTGCCCATTTTACTCAAAATGAACCCACAGCTGCCCAAGTACAGTAGGTGGAATGTTCTCTTTCACCAGGCAAGTGCAAAGGTGCTGTGGAGAAATTTGTGCTTCTTTGCAAGTATGTGTCACCATCACCACAATACCTACTTCTATATGTTTTAAAACATATTACATAATATTTATCTTTGTTTGTATATATACATATATATCTCTATATATATCCGGCAAGGCAGCACACCTCAGTTTTACAGAAGTGAAATGCCCTCATGTTAAACACAGGGAAACTGATACTGAGCACTTTGACATCTCCCAACCCAACTGGGAAGCTTTGGCCAAAAAAGCTCCATCCAAGGTGCCTCCCCCACCCACAGCGCTGCCCCACTGATGCTCCTGAGGTGCCAATTGCACAAGGTCAGCTGCCTTGTTTAAGCCTTCACTCCAGTTTAACAGAGGGTCAAGCTGCCTACCCAGAGCTCTGGTTTAAGAGACCACTCTCCTTTAAGAAGCTGATGTCCCAACCAAGGACCTTTAAACTCAATCCAGCAAACAACAAGGGGTCCCCTGTTACAAAACTGTGCAGACAAAACAAAGCAACTGAGCCCAAATTCCCTGCCTGATACCCGCCGGTGGAATCCTCCTTGGGATATTGCATTTGAACCGCTCTGAGTGAAACGTGGTGCTCAGCTGTAAAATATTTTCTTTTTTGGCAGCTCACAATCTTGTTCCAGAGGCACATGTGAAATACATTCCTGGGTAATCTTGGAGTGAAGTGGGCCAGATGGTAGCAGTCAGATGTGACCCAATTCTTCTTAAGCTCTCATATTTTCATAAATGTGTGCTTAAAAACCTCATGCTTCTCTTCCACAACATACATACATATCAGACCACTTTTTGAGGCAGTTGGAGGCACACGCACAGCCGTCACCTTCTGGCAATCTGTGTCCTGGGGATAAAGGAGCTGTGCACATCTGTAACAGAACAAACCATCCCATGGCAGTTTTCATCCCGTTTCCCATGGAATGAGGGGATATCAGTCAGCCTTCTGGTTTAAGGAGGGCGAGGGAGCGGAAATACTTTCTTCAGACTTTACTGAAGGGAAACAGATAAAAGAGGGGAGAAAAAGGGAAACTGGTTACATTTGTTATATCAGCTGGAAAGGAGGGAATGGCTTTCCAAATGGCTGAGGGAACGGCTGTACAGCATTCTAGCTTAAAGTTTAGGCTTGGTTTTTCTCAGAAAGACTTTAAAATGCCTAATTCTTGTTCAATTAAACATGCATGCAGGCCCCCCTCCTCTGGAGGGTTTACTTTTTGTTCTTATTTTCTTTTCACTATCTAGCACAGGGCATCTGAGTCATATCCCTGCTGTCTGAATGTTTCAACATTCACTGCAGTATCGTGGAGCTCAGGGGTAAGTCCATGTGGCTCTCACTGCCAAACCCAGCACCATAGGACCATCTCTGAGGGCAGAGGAAGGAAAAGCTCTGCCAGCCCAGATGGCAGCTGGAGTTGACCAGTGTGAAAGCAGAGGAAGGATGGTCCTGGCCCTGCTTTGTGCAGGACTCCTCACCCAGCTCACAGCAGTTTTAGGGTGGCATGTCTGATTTTGCATGTACACACAGACAGACCTGTCCATAACCTTTCTTCATAAAACTATACTTTTTCAGTGCTGTTCTCTGTGACAAGAAGCTTGTTAGCACCTGGTCATCACTATCTTGCATGGTCATGATCCCTACAGAAAAATAAACCAAATAATTCACAAACAAATCAGCCTTTCACAGCTGAGGAGAAGCAGAACAAGAGTTGCCTGTTAAAATGGCATTTTTCCCCATCAGAACAGTTCAGTAAAGGAATTAAAACATGCCTCCCTCCAACGCCCTTGGCTAGAAATTTGAAAGGTGCATCATAACAAGAAGAAAATAAAACTAATGGTTGGCAGGTATCTACAGCCTGCCATGGCAAGCATGCCTTTGGACCACCTGTGCCTGGATTTTGCATTTGTTAGAAAATAGGATGTCAGCAAACCGAGCTCTTACATACCCTCTCTGGCACCTTGTAGCCTTGCACCAGCATGGTCCTCTCTCCTGGGACTCTCCTGCACAACTTAGGTTGGATATTAAGAAAAATTCCTTCACTGAAAGAGCTGGCAGGCATTGGAACAGGTTGCCCAGGGAAGTGTTTGAGTCACCATCCCAGGACATATTTAAAAGATGGCACTCAGGGACATGGTTTAGTGGTGGACTTGCAGGGCTCAGTCAGCAGCTGGACTCAATGGTCTTAGAAATCTTTTGCAACCTAAATGATTCTATGGTTCTACGATTTAAGATGTTGCTGAAGGTATTTTGTGAAATTTCTCTTGCTTTTCAGAGTTTCTTGGAAAAGCTGCTTACAACACAGAGATTGAGCTGGAGAAAACTGTTCACTCACAAGCCAAAGTGGCAACAGAACATTGCAAGTGCTAACAGGATACCCATGGCCTTCCCACTCAGAAAATAAGCAGGTTAAATCTGAACCTTATAAGCCAGCTTTCTCAAAAGGCAACTTTCTAATTAAAAAATTCCCAATAACAACCAAAAAACCCAAACCACCACCACCACCACCAAAAAATCCACAAACCAACAACAAAAAGACCACCACCAAAAACCCATCTCTAAATGTTCTTGAGAGGCAAAATCCTATTTCCACATGCTCACAGTTTACTCTGGTGAAAAAGAGAAAGAAACACTTTTTGGCCACTCCCCAAGGTAGAGACTCTGATGACAGATACCATTCACCATGGGATCAAAGTTTTGGTAGAGAGATTAGATAATTAGTTTCTACGTGCAGTAAGTTAAAACATCAGATGTTGTCCAAGTGAATAAGAAATAAAAAATAATAAAAAAAATTAAAAATATATGCATAACAGGATTATATTTTTTGAAAATATTTCCAAAGTTAAAAACTAAATGTGTATCACTGCTTGGTTTCCATCTTAGTACAAGCTTACACAGAGTTAACTTTGGTAATCACAACTGTAACAAAGGTACTGTAAATTAATCAAAATATTTCATCCAGAATGGGGGGAAATCTAATTAAAAAAAAACTTTCTGAAATGTCTTTGTAGAAATTTCTGCAAAGCTGTAGGGTTTTCTAAGCTATACACTAGCTCCAGCTTGAGAAAGAAAAGTCTTGTTGCATATTCTCCTGTCTTCAGTGGGTGCAGGAGTTTTACAGGTGTAAACTGGGAGGTGTGAGCATCTTTCCACCCAGGCACCTTCTGGTGAAACAGACAGCAACACAGCCAATTTTCAATCCAGCTCTGATTTGTATGGAGGCTGTGGTCAGAGATGAATTAGGGGCACTACAACACAGCTGGAAAACAGGACTGGCCATTGCTACAAAACAGAATATCCAGGATCTCATAGGTAAAGGCAACCTGTATAGCTTGTATCACAGCTGGGATTTTCAGGGGGAAACTGCAGGAACAAGTTCAAAAGCTTCAGCTTGAATATGTGATTCCTCAATGGCAATGTGTTTCCTTTAAGGACGATGGTCAAATTAAGCATTACTAGTTTCTGTATGTTAAAGAAAGTGCTAATGTAAAGCCACAGAATATCTGAGGGAGGAAAGATATTCAAAAACTGCTTGAATAAAGAAGGAAAATGATGAAATCCAACTCTCCCATAGGGTGCAGGGAAGGGCAAGGGTATGATTTCTGAGGTATAGAGGGTTTGCATCCACATACTGACTCCACAAGCTCTTTTTAAATAGAATAATATCCCAGGATAAATGTGAGAAAAATCCTTTAGGAAAGTCTGCTTTGTAGCAGTTTTTGACAAAGCATTGCACAACATTCTCATATTATCTTTGCTCTACTAAAAGACCCTTTTAAAAGGTCAAATTCTTGTAGTTTCAAGAATGAGAATCACAAAACTACCATGTAGCCTGCAATGCACTGTACTGGTGAGGACACTCTTGTGCTAAGAAAAGTAGGATGATGCACCCATGCAAATCCCATTTTACAGCTTTCTCCCTCCTTTCAGTTTTCAAATTACTCAAGAAACACACGATTATTTCCTAGAATGCATTCACTGCTGAACTAACCCAACTCCCTATGACAGTGTTTGTAAACCACTTATCTGTTATGATTAAGAAAATTCAGTGGTGCAACCCCCTCTTTTTTGTGTCAGTCATATGAGACCATGTATTTCCATCCCATAATCAACTCTCAGTGTCACCTTTCCACTTCAAACTTAAGTTTTGTACCCGTAAATGACTATTTGTTACTGCCAGATAAAATTTGCCTGGTGTAAAATTTCCATATTCGTAAGAAGCAGAGGATCTTTTCCCAAATTAATGTCAACAAAAAGCCACAAGTTCTTGTGCAGCACTACAGGTCAGGAGGCCACAATTGTCATTGTATTTATATATGTGCAGTGGTAGGTACATTTGAGTCAAGGAAAAACAAGTGTCAACACTACTTAGCCAAAGCAACTACTAAAGGCAAGCAAGTCTAACCATCATGCCTAACACACCTGCAGTAGAAATCAAGTGCCTGTACTGCACTTTTGTTTGAGTTGGCACTACTATTTTGATTGGCTTTTTCTCATGAGCATATTCAGTAACTGTGGAGCCTCACTGCTGTAATGTTTCATCAAACCATCAGCTGTAGCTGGACTAATTTTGGATCACAGGACAAAACAATGGTGTGTTTTATTGCTGTTTGAGTGCAGCTCTGCCCTGAAAATGACTCTAAGCTGAAACTCCTTGAGAACTACTATGAACAAACCTCATAAAGGGCCTTTGAAAATTTAAAGAACTAAGGATAAACAAACAAATCAGGTTAAGGTTACAAAAGCATTGTGTGTTGTGTGATTAAAAACTTGCTTATTCCTTTGCACACATGATACTCATTGCCTCCCTTTCATGTATGTTCCATTAAATACATATTTTACAGCGATGTGGCACATCAGATGTGCAGCAAGACTGCGTTGTAATACCCCAGCTGCAGGCTCATGGGCTCTGCTAAGAGTATTGCTTTAATATTTGTATATATGTAGGGTTCTTTAATACCTTATGAAAACATCCAGAGAATAAGCCATGGACTTGTTGCCAAGGAGTTTCTTTATTAATTTAAGGGAAAAAATAAGGGAACTTGCCAAAGGTTCAAAAAGGGCTACACAAGCTGGACAAAATGTTCCACCACAATAACAACTCAGTACATGCTAATCTACAACACCCAAGTCAATATTCAGCCAATTCACCACACAAGTCAAATCCAACCCCTCCAGCTCCAAGCCACCCAAAGCATCAAGAATCAATGAAGGAGTAAAGAAAGAGAAGCTGAGGGAGCAAGAAAAGAGAAAAAAAGAAAGAGGGAGAGACAGATCATAACAGCTACCACTGATACCTTGTGGCAGACCAGCTCTCACAAGTCCAGATGGCAGGGCTGTGACATGTGATGCCCCAAAACCTCTGGTTTTATCTGCTCTGGTCTCCATGGCCAAATTCCCCAGGCCTATGACCCCCCTGCCACTCTGGGGTCCCAGCCCAGGATGACAGGCCATGTTCTCACTGTCCCTGCCAATCTGAGCCAGGCCAGGTCTTCCAGGAGCTGTGGGGTGTTACAGTTTGCCCCGCTTATTTGTGACTGACAGCTGCTCCGGTGCTTCCCTGTGTGGGCTCCAGGAGCTGCCATGAGGGATACAATACCATCCCATCTCCATGAGATTCAACCCATCCCTTTGCCCTCCACAAGGTGGTTCTGACCTAATAATCACTGATCTGGTGTCTAACATGTGTGCACAGAGCACCTCCAAGCTCTCTGCACACACAGCTTCACACAGATGTATCTAGCGTGAAACTCGTGAGCCGATTGCCACGATTTTCAGTAAGACGAGTATTCAACTCAGCAAAAAGCTGGACTGTCAAGTAAGCTGTGTATGGCAGCTCTCCCCATCTGCAGCCCTCCCCCCCCCCACTCAAAACCCCTTTCTGCTCTTTGCTGTAGAGTTATGATTTGTTCCCACAGGGTGATTCTGGGGAGATAGTGCTTTCAGTGGGAGTTATTATAGTTGGCAAGAATTCAGAACCCAAAACTGGGATACAGGCCATAGTTCCTTTCAGTCTTTTCTTGCAGCACAGCTAAACCAGAATTTCTATCACACTATCTGTGACATCGGTCAGGCCTCCAAAGAGATGGGAGGAATTTAGGAATAAGCTTTCAGCTCAAACGTGCCTCAGTCTTTGTGCCAATGTGTTCCTTTGCTCATTTCCAGTCAAACAAATTTATATCTGTGGAAGAATGAAGGGGAAAAAAAGTAAAATGAAAACAGCAAATCAGAATGCTGCATACAAAATCCCCCAAAGGGTACGCCCCAGCACATGGACACAGCCAGTCCCATGGAGCCTCCAAACACAGCATCAGCACAGAGCATCATCATCTGGACAGCAGTAGCCTTAGCCCAAAGTTACAGAAGACATGGGTCCTAGGTGAGTTGCAGCCATTCCCCTTTTTGATGTTAGGGAGAACGAACCTGACCTTATTGCTGGATATAACCTGGAAGGTTGTCCTATTCTTAAGAGGGAAAAGCCATTTTGAAACATTATGTATAATTGAATGAAACCTATCAGAGCAAGAAGTCTGCTCAGGAAAAGGTGTTTCAGAGGCACAACCCTAGAAAGGTCTCTCAGAGTGTGATTTGGAAGATAACTATTCAAGGAGTTTGGTTTGATTTTGTTGGATTTTTTTTTGTTTGTTTTTGTTGGTTTGGGGGTTTTTTTGGGGGGGTACTTTTGTTGGGTTTTTTATTTGTTTTTCCCTCGAGAACTATCGAGTCTAATAGAAAATACTCCAATATAAGCAGAAATTTTATGAACACACACACAAAATACAATGTAAGCAGATCCATATGTTCCTGGCAAAGGGTGAAATGGACATCTGTCCTGAAAAATCCCTCCTAGGTATGCTTTTTTGGACATCTAAAATGCTTCACATCTGTTTCCCTTCCAGCTGGCAGAAAATCCATGAAACTGCAGATCTCCCGATTTGTGAATCAATCTAAAAAATGCATTACAACTTTTGACATAAGAAACTCAGCTTCACACGCTCAACTGACATTTAATTTTCCATTTGCCAAACTTGGGGCAAATGGGATCCTTTCAGGAGCCCTGTCTATACAATAACCATTTCACATGAAACAGTCATGGAAAATCTCTGCTCAGCATTAGCAACGGAGGACACCTGTGTCTGGACTAGATGTTGACTGCTCCCTCTACTCTTAATTCTGTGTTGTCTGGTTCCTTAAGTAAAAATTCTAATCAACACAATGCTGCAAACAAGGTTTTCCACGGAAATTCTGCCCAGGGTAGAATGTGCAGCATCACTAGGGAAGAGAGTGCCCACACAGAGCAGGGGTACTCCTCACACCCACCTCCGGAGCAGAAGAACTATAGTAAGAGCAAGTCTGGCACACAGTCAGTGCCTCTGTGCACATACTGTGTAGCTCTGTTTGCTCCCTCTTCTTTGGCTGTCACATGGAAAACTTTTTGCCTGCTTTGCTAAAGCCAAAAGCTTTAGCTATAATTTTGTTTGCTTGTGCTTTGATTTTGTTTGTTTTTCTTGAGCTATGAGGTGAGACTCCAGGCCTCCCTCATGTAGAAGTAACACCAAGTCTGTTCCAAATTCCTTTTACCTAGGACATACATAGTTTTATAAGTTCCCAGTTCTGTTGTTAGTGTCTCCCCAATACCAGAGACACTCATCAACAGAGTACAAAATGCTAGGGATTTTTATACTTACATACAGGATAGCATTGGAAGTTGTATCCCTTGTCTGATGAAGACAGCTTATGACTTTTCTTTTCTGTGATTTTCCTGTATGCAGTTACAGGTCCATAGGAAAGTGTGAATGGACTTGAGAGACTAAAAGGAAAAAATTATTGCCAGTGTAAGGAGTCATCTCTGATAGAGGTGTGGGAGAGGGATAAAAGGGGGACACACACACATGGACACTCACTGGAATGACAAGACAGCATATTTAAAGGAAGCCGAGATTAATTCTAAAGCAGCATTTAAAGAAAATGTCACGTCTTGCTTGTAGCCTGGGAGGGCGACAACTTATGCAGGATGTAGAGGATTCAGAGCAAGATCAACTGGCAAAACAAGCAATGCATGACAGAAACATATGCTGAAACATCCTATAGCAGGGTATAGAGTGTGTCAAGAGCCCTTTGGAGCATTTGTTGGGCTCACCATACAAAAGCATGTTCTAGAAATAGTAACTTAAAGGCATTTATAACAACAATGTAATTGATTATAATTCAGACAGCCTTTAGGAACTTCAATACTTTTTTTTTTTTTAATAAAGAACCAACAAAGCATGAAGGTTATCTGAGAGCAAAAATAATGTGCCACACACAGAGGTACACAGCAGAGGACCTTGCTGGCCTTGCCAGAGATCACTTTGCTGGTGAGAGCTGGGAAGTGTCCAGGGGTCCACTTCTGAGAAGCACACTGGGCTGTAAACCCCACCACTTAAACCACAAGGACGTACATATCCCTTAAAGACGTAGGCTCTTTATAGATTCTGGGTTCTTAGTAGAACTTTTTGGAAGAAAGACATTTTCTAGAATCATTTGGTTAAATAAAATCCAGCCAGAATCTCCAAAACTTGCTTTCTCAAAATCACCTTTTAACCACCCAATACATCCAACAGAAGTCAAAGTCTTTATAGGCTTTAGTATACAGTCAAAACCTAGTAGAGGGAAATTTGGGGTGTGTGATGGGGAATCAACATAGGAAACATAGCTTTGGTAAAACCACTGTTCCACCATTGCATCTCCTCTTCCAGTCCTCTTACCTTGCCATCCTGCTGGGAATGCTTTTTATTCTGTGCTCCTAAACCTGATTAATTCACTGTGAAGTCATCCATACCTCTCTTTCAAACAAAAAAAAGGCCTAGAGCAGCCATACCTGTTTGATGCTTGAATATGTGCATATGCACACAAGGCCACACCATGCACGTAAATACATTAAAATGTGTACATTGGCTGGTCTTCTAAATGGTATAATCCTACTGTAAGCAGTTTTTCATTCTCAGTTGATTAAAGTATTAGCACAAAACATCTGTCAGAAATGAAGATTAGGCAATGCGCTCGGACTTGTTCAGGAGGAAGGCAAACATTCAGCACAAATATCACTCAAGTAAAATCCACTTCATGTAATATTAACCCTTTCATTACCAGGAGTCAACATTATATTGGCATGAGGCTGCAGAAAGGACAATTTTGTTTGGTTTGGCCAAGCTTAAATTTCACGAGGACATTGTACTTACTCTATCCTGATTCAACTGAAATACTGCACTGACCTGGAGGAAATATAAGGGGGTATAACACATCTTATGGGGTGAAGCACAAAGTGGAAAATACAGCATATTGTTCTTTATAATAGACTGTAATCAACGTAACCATCAAAATTTAATTTCTGCTTTATTTTCAGAGACAAAGTCAGAATCTGTGTTTGTTAGGGCTGGAGCTTGACAGGCATCATATGCAAAAACTGGTACTTGTTATTCATAATGAGAATTACAGCAAGACCAAACCTACAAAATGTTTGGTTCAGCACTACCCATCCACATCCCCAGCCTGTTCCTGTGTAACTATATGAACATTTTAATAGAGACTAAGTTTTCAATTGTGTTAAATGGGAGGCTGTTATAATTTTATGCCTTCAGTGGAGCTTCTACCCTGAACTTCAGCTCCACATAACAAATACCATCACACTGCAGCTTCCTGAACTGACAACAGATGCTACTGTCCCAGATAAGAGATAAGATGCAGCCCTCTCCTGCCTGCATCACAAACAAGGACTCACAGAAGATCAGCTTACCCACCCTTCAGAAAGACTCCTTCCTGCCTTACTGAAAATCCCTAGAGGCAGCAAAAGCCTTGATCTGGATTTGGAGAGAAACAGCCTAGAAAAGCACAGTACTGTAGAGCTGCAGGTGTGCTGGGAACAGCACAGCATGACCTTAAGACATCTACTTGTTGCTCACATTAGAACAGCAGCATTCTCCTGACAATCTGGTGGAAGAGTTGTGGAGGTTTCCAGTCAAACTCAGGAGGTGGCAATGATGGTTTTTGTTTGATTTTCCTAGAAATGAGAATAAACTGAGGTATTTGTCTATCTTGGATGCTTCTTTCCTTTTTACCCCACCCTCCCCTTTTGTGAAGGGCAGAAACCAGATGCAAGAAATGCAAATAATCCAAAGCCTTTTAAAAGACAGAATTGATCACAAGGAATATATTCAGCATATTCCAACCTTCTGCATCTGCAACTGGACAGACTACCAGGATTGTGGAACCATCATGGTATTTAATACATTATAGCTAAAATAAACTAGTACTTCTCTCACGACTTCCAGAAGAAAGCTTATGGGCTCAATCCTAGAAGGTAGACTGAACTTCAAACTAGGTGAAAAACCTCTTCATAACACTCTGCACTTTTGAATTAGCTACAGAAGAATAAAGCTAACAGGCTATTAATGAAAAATGGAAAAGGGAAATGTCATAAAACTTTTGAGAAGTAAACTAGAGCAATACTTAGGATTCTGATGCTGAATTACCTTATTTTTAGGCAACCTGGGAGGCTATAAAAAAAGCACACCTTAAAAAGGTTCTTCCAAAATCACAGATCCAGACATTGCAACTGTGAAGACAGCATCCACTTTACAACAGAAAGAACCAGAACAGATATGGAGAAAGACACTGCAATATTTTATTTTGATTATTTTATTTTTTTTCATCTTCAAAGTTTTCTGCCTTGAGACAGGAATGCATGATAGATAGAAATGGCTCAAACATCTTCACATGAAACACTCTTAATCATAATTCATTCACAATTATTTTTCTAAAACATCTACAGTTACATAATCCCACCCATTTCCATCCATTATCACAGATTTAATTGTTAAACAGTAGTTGCCAGCAATCAAAAGCTGTAAGGCTTTTTGCATATTAGTAGAGTCTTCTGAACTACAAACACAAGAATATCACAACTATAACTCTCACTTTACATGGCAACCCCAGGTGACAGATGTTCCAAAAAGAAATGTTTTGCTTATGTGGAGTTCATAAAAATGAGAGAGCATTCTGTGCCTCATTAGCTCTACAATCCTTTCTCCTTTACTGCATTTATTTTCTAAACCTACAGCATATTCCTCATTTGTAACCAAGAACTTTGATGAGCTGACCTTTATCTTCCACTGCTGCTATTTGGCAAATCTGCAAGTCAGGCATACTAGAGCTCTCCAGTAAAACTCTATGTACAGAGCACAGTTTAAACAGATGGGTTGCTTGGAATCCATATCTCCCTCCATCTGAAGGGAACTACTTTGAGGTTCTCTGGAACTGTTGTAAACAAGAGGATATTTTTATATATATATGTGTGTGTATATATATATTTATATATTTTATATATAAATGTTCTAAATGTCCTTTGGGAGTCCATTTGTTTTTATCTTTCCAAATGATGACTAAATACCTGATCTGTAGCATTTCTCCTGAGAAGATTCTAGTAAGGGAATGACAGTTTTGATGCACTTTGGAATGGCACAATCACGTAAACGCTTGCACAATTAAGACTTATGAACTCATCCAAAGTTTCTAAACATGATAGTCTAACTAAGAACTAGAATACCAGCACAACGCAGCAAGTTAAAAAAGAAAATTCTATGTAATCAAAATATAAACAAGTACATAGGAAATGGATATCTGCCAGTAAATCTATATCTTTTGTTAAAGTAGGAAATGTATGCACTTAAGAAAAAAATGTAGCTATCTGACAAACTTCTTAAAAAAAAAAGTACTTTCCAAATGCATAACAAATGCCAAGATATCCCGTAACTGGCCAGGTATAGCCACATGAGAGCTGCACGGCTTAGAGCAACCCAGCGAGGGGTGGGGTGGAAATAAAAATCACAAAAACAACAGATCAGCAAGTCTAGGGGGGAAAAAAAACAATCACATCATCATTATCTAACTTACCATATGCTTATATCACAACTGCTAAAGGAGCCAGGGGAAAAAATAAAAAGCAGAGACTGCAGTTTACTGATTCTTAGAGTTACCTCTAAAAATTCAGAAGAAAAAATTATCAACTTAATATACTAATCCTAAGCACCAATTCAATAATTTAAATTAACTTTATTCATACTTCTCCTACTAGGGATGGAACAAGTTCTGCTTGAAGGCTTAAAGTTTAACTCTGGAGCCCATCTGATTTTTGTGTTCTTGTCACGCTTCCTCTTCTGTTCACATTAAAGTCACTGTAAAGATTCTTGCAAGTTTCCAACTCTCTAGTCAAGCAACTCTTTGAAGAGACAATTACATCCTATAGTTTAAATCAACTTTCAGGTCACGAAAAGTGAAACATGCCAGTATTTGGTTAGTCTGCTATTAAATAGTCTGTGAAAATGGAACAGCCGACACTGTTCCTCGACAGGATTTGCCTTAGAACTAGCAGCACCCAGGGCAGACCAACTACGAACACATTCAGACTCCACACGGAATTAGTAGTGTTAGAAAATTGCATATGTGTTAGATCAAGAAGGCAGCGCCATACACATGGCATTGTTACATTATTTTTCCTCTATTTTTGTCATTAAGAAAAAACAAAGGAAAACAGCTCCACAAAGAGCTTTTTGGTTGTTTGTTTCATTCTGTGTGTCTTTGCACCTGGAAAAAGCACCACAGTACTCCCCAGCTGGAATGGCTCAGCGCTTCCCATCAGCTTAGTTCTTTTAGAAAGCACTTTCCCATAGTTAAGGTGGTCTACTCCAGCTAATTCTCAGAGCTAACCTTTTTTCCAGTATGTATTTCGTGCTACTTCCTGACAGCAATTTCAGAACTGAAATGGATCTATGGCAATGTCCACTACTAACTGTGACCAGATCTTGACACAGACCATCAAGCCAGGCCCTTGGGATGGTTCCACACATTGAACTGAAGCTCAGACTAAAAATCTCACTGAAACTCAAAATCTGGAGTGGTCATGAATCTCAGCTAGTCTTCCCTATTTGAACCCTCACCCTGTAATGAAGCACGCACACCAAGGGAAAATAACAACCTTCTGAGCTGGGAGCACTAAGACACCGGTGAGTTATCTTGCTGCTCTTCAGTGACTGTGGATGCGCTGTGCTCCTCGCTCAGCTCATTGGAGGGCTCCTCATAACTTGGCTCAGCAGGATCCAGGCTGCTCCCCTCGCTTTGCTCCTCACTTTGCTCTTCGCTGGCCTCTGCAGACTGCTCCAAGTTGCTCTCCAAAGAAGCCGGAGAGCTGCCAGTTACACTTTCATTTTGGTTCATTTCATTAAAAGGCTGTGGGAGATGTGCAGGAGACTGCACAGCATTTTCACTGGCAGGGATGGGCACTTTGGTTGCACCGATATCTACGACAATGTCATTTTGTGGTAGAGTTACCTTCTCCACAAGTTTCCACTGAATAATACTCATGTCTTTCCCTCCAGTTGAAATCAAGTGACCATCGCTATGAGTGAAGCTGACATTTGTCACATGACTACTGTGAGCGCTGTATTTGTGACTCGGAGCCTGTTGAAAACAAGCAGAAATCACATGTTGACTAGAAGAGCACATGATACAGAAATTTAAAACTACTAATATTTTTGCTTAGCCCTTCCAGAGAGATCTTAATTCACAAAAGAGTAAAGAATTATATTTACATTAGGTTTTTCTGCTGCAGTGCATCCTCTCTTCCTAAGGTTTGCAACTTCAGACAGATGCAGATCTTGCAAAAAGTAATGGACTTAACACTAAGGCCAGCAAATATAAAGCATCAAGCCTCTGCTCCAGAATTTAAGGATAACTATTGCCACTTCACTTTTAGGCATATTGTTTCATATTTATACTATTTTATACTTTCTGTTTTATGTATAAACTTAATGGGGGGGTTTGGATATAAATGAGGTATTTGGCTGCCAGGTTCCAAAACAACTATGCTCGAAGCAGGTGTCTGGCAAGGAAAGCTTTACACAATGTAAACAAGCACATGGACTAGATTGGTCTAGACTTACCTTTGGCTTGGAACAGGGATACTGAAAGAGATGGACCTTACAAAAATCATCCGCAACTGCTATCACTTTTCTGTTATGGGATCTGACAAGGGCATTTATGTCTGTTCCATCTGATCCTTCGGGCCAAACTCCTAGGAAAGAGTATAGCAGATATTCAGGGACGGTAATTTTAGAAACAAATAAGCACACAATTCACAAACAAAAATAAAATCAATAAAGCTGTGAGAAGAGACAAGTTTAATAAAAAAGACAGAAATTCAACTGGAAAATGGAATGTGCATTGCATTAAAGGTCCTACACATTTTGCTAGTCTAATGCCGTTCCCCCACTCCCTGCTCCACCAGATCCTCAGTCTAAGCCAGGATAACATCTCAGGTTTAACATATGTTTCCTGTTCAAAACCTCAGTCTTGTTTAAAGCTTATCTTAAGTTTGCTGCTAAAACTCATAACTCTTAATACTTTCATTCATGCACAGACATTTTAAAAGCAACAGTGATGCTGAAGCATGGGACAAACCTAGGTACTGTACATTATGGTTTTATTGGTGTCTTCTATGTTTTCATTGGTTTGGCTTCTTTTATTTCAAATCTTAGTATTTATTGATTCAAAGGAGACAACTGACTGATGATACTCTGCATAGAAACCCAGCCTGCATGAGTTCCATAGATGTAAGTGCTGTCAAGTGCTTAAGTACAATTCAATATGTTTTTAAGTGAAAAGAATGACACAAATGTGTCTAGACAAAAGCATAACAACATTTCCTGCATGAAAGGCACTGAGCAAATTGGGGATGGGGGAAGCTCTAGTTTTAACAAAAAATAAAGACCTCAGAGATTCCCATAACAAAACAGATGATTCACATCTGCAAGGAAAACTGAACAAAAGGTAAGCTAGGGGTTATAAGATACCATGGTATAGATACCATGTTTTTAAGCTCAGACTTGGGTTTCTAATTGGGTTCAGGAGTTCAGAGGAATTTTCCCCCCTCAAATTTCACCTTCACCCTGAAAAACTGTGTATCCAATTGACTGAGAGGGATGTGGATTATCAGATATGAAAATACCTTCTTCCTCCCTTACAGTCACCAACTTCAGTAAAATAAAAAACATGTGCTGTCTACTGTTTTATACAGCAGAAAAAGCCAACTCAGAATTGCCTTATCTTTTTCAAGCTCCCACACTATATCTTCTTGTTTCTATGCAAAATGGCAAACAGCATTTAACTTTCAAATTGTTTTTTTCCATTCTTCAGTGGGTGGAGTAAGAACTTTATTTTCTCTGAAGAATATAAAGGCAGCTTGTTAAATTTGTTACAATGCCAAAAAGATACACTATAGGTAATTTAATAAACACATGAAGTGCTAAGGGAAGTATCCAGAAACATTTTAGTGTTCTCACATTGATGAAATCAAACTGAAAAATACATACTTAAGAACTTCCAAGTAGCTCCATGTGAATGAATTTTACCTTTCCTCTTGCATATAAAATACTGTCAACAGGTTGGAGCAATAAATGAACTTCAAATCAACTTCCTGAAGTTTTAGCTACCACCTTAGGCAGACTGTGACAAACAGCTATGGTACTTTCTCTTCAATTTAAGATTAAAAAGACAAATATTCAAGATTGCATCTCTTACTAAACACCATTTATGTTTACAGTCCTTCAGTGGCACTTGAATTTTAATAAATTTTGCTGAACAGCAGTAAGCTTCTCAAAAGAATCTGCTCAGATAAAAGTGTGGGAAATGTGCAGTAACCCAGAGAGCAACTTCAAGTGCCTGCAGAGCGATACTGCTGAGCCAATAGTAATATCAACTGCCAAAAAGGAGCAATGCTATTCTCATCCAAAGCATGCATTTCCATTCTTTTTCTTCTGCTGACAACAGTGCAATGCCTGAGCCTATGGCACACTACCCACAGAGTTAAATTGTAAAATGCATACCTCAAAAACCGAAATCCCATAAACTTATCCCTCTCTCCTGAGTATTAGTGAGCAGTCCCTGGCTTGCTTGGATCCCTGAGCCAGCTGACCCTCAGGTCAAAGCCGGACTAGCAAATATCTGCTAGGTTGGCTTAGCTGCACTGTCTGATTTAATGGGAAAATACTTGCTTTTGCCTGAGACTGAGCCACAATTTTAAGATTCTGCAAAGGGTATCAGACTAGCAGACAGTATAAAATTAGGACATGATGAATCTTGGCTAGGAAGTTTAAATATATTCTGTTCCACCCCAGAATAACATCACATCATCTGCTTTATCTACTTCATTCCCAGGTCCTCTGGCATACTGAAGATTCTGAGAGCAGTTGAGACTAATTAAACTTAATCCAGAGTGGTTAAAGTTTGTATTAATCCAAAAGGGCGTGCAGACAGGATCAAGAGACTTGTAAAAACAAAAAGTAAAATGGATTCTCAAAACAGTGGTTATGGGAGCTGCTTATCTCCAGCCTGGCCCCAGTCACTAGTAGCTTCTACCTAACAGCTGTTAAAGAGACAAAGCAAATGGTCTAGATGTGAAACCAAACTCTTTCTGCATTCCCACATCTCACCTCCTTAAGTCAGGAGTAAAGGACACTTCTGGGAAAGCCCTGGGATTCAGAGAGCTGCTCCCCTTATTCTGTCTGCTCTACCACCAAATGTAGTGGTAAGGGTTCAGTAGCAACAGAGCCTGCTACCTACACAGTTCTGGTAGATTTAAGTACTCTGCATAAAATGTAAAATGCTTCAGCTCCAAGTCTATTCCAGAAGGAATATGCAGTCCTATCAAAGTGTTTTCCTTGCTCCTGGAAAAAGACATCATTAGCATCAGTTTTCACTTTCTGTAGCATCTGCTGAATCTTCTGATAGTCCATTTTGAAAAAGACTTTTGTGTTGCAGTATTATTTCAGTCACAGTAGCAAAGACAGTGAGGAAATGACTGCTGTGGTCCAATTCCTTTTTAGCCTAGGCTTACATGCACAGAGCATCAGGAGGATACGGCCATCCACTTTCTACTTCACCCAGACAGAGCAAATAAAAAAAACACATAGACAACCTAGTTGACAGTTCTCAGGCTTATGGAAACTAGTATTTCATCAAACTAACAACAGTATTCAGTTCCAGGAAGAGCATGTTCCTGTTTATTTCTGCTACCTCCCTCAAGTTCCAAAAAACTCAGAAATATTTATGCAGTCTATCAACCAGTCAGCTTCATTCTCTTATCCCTTTATTTTCCCTACTCTGTCTCAGAATTTTGGGACCCAAAAATAAAATCATGCCTGGTTATGAAGCACCAAGTGCCCTCCACCCAGTCCATATGCCACACAAGAGTGTCAGTGTTAGCTCACACACCAACTTCAATCCTTTAAGGCTACTTGCTTATTAAGCACGACAGTCCTTAAATATGCATGACAGGTGCCAGAAGCTACAGAAAGCACTCAGACTTAACTGATTTTCTTCTATCCTGCATATAAACTGGTATTCAAAGTTGAACTCCTAGTAGCTGTGAAAAGATTTGCAGACCTAATTCTCACCTCTAACGAATTTGGTTGATTTACCTGCTTTTGATATTTCCACCAATGTGAAGAACTGAGGCAGGTATCTGATCTCAGCAGTGGAAGAGAGACAATTAGCACTGAGAGGCTGAACCACGCTTTTAAACTCATCACAGAGGGGCTCCTCATTTATGGCCAACAGCGGTGTCATAAATAAAAGTAGTTTGAACTGTTTCACCACAGTCTAAAATTGTACTATTAAAAGCAGATCTGTCAGCTTTGTAAAGTGTTTTTGTACATTTTAAAAATAAACTACTAGGTAAAGAATCTGGTTAATCTTTAAAGCACTTTTACTCTTTAAAAAAAGCGCATATTACTCATCTTGGACTACAGGTATCAAAGTGCTGTCATGATTTTAAGTTATGAACTATAACCTACACTCACACCTTTTGTTCCTATCCCAAAATGAGGTAAGCAAAGGAGCATGCACATGTGCTGCAAGAGCGTTTTAAAATATAAGCTTTTTGTCTCAATGCCTCCAAAACTGGTAGCCTAAAACGACAGCAGAAAAGTCTAATCCAAACTTCAGGAACGAAACAGAAACCAATTGCACGTTGTCTTTAGAACATCCGGTGCTCTCTAATACAGACAAATATTGTGGTCAGTTTCTTTGGTCTGTGATCTCAGCAGCATCCTTAATAATCATTAAGAGTGTACATCTAATGACAAACTGAAGCAAACAAAAACACAAGCACAGCATGAACAGCTTAAAAGCAAGTAAAACAGTGCTTACCAAACACCTGGAAGCCTAGTACACAAGTGTATGTTGTCCAATCTATATCCTTACAGTCAGAACGATTCCTGATTAGCTTACAGCCACTTGGAATGTCCCCTGTAAAAAAACAGTGAACTATGAATTATGCAATGCAAACTTATATTTACATATTGCTCTTTGAAGCAGCTAATACAGTAAATAAATGCATGTTAAAACCAATCTGGAATTACATTGCAGAGGCAAAGACAGACCAGTGCCTTTATCAAACTCCAGATACTTGAAGCTTTATTTGATTTTTATGAGTCATATTTACTTCTCATTTCCCTCTTCCGATAGCATAACCTTCCTGCAGCTTGAGTCCCCTTCTACCAACTGTATAGAATGCTTTAATAAGAGTCTGTAACATAATAATTTTTTCCTCCTACAAGCTCCATTGATGTGCTAAAATTCAATCAATCATTCAGGAAGTTCTGCTTTTAAAAAAGCAATTTTAACTAGGACAGACTGTCCATCTTGCAATACACTAGGCCAGTACTAATGGGTCACAGCTGTTTTCTTCCCTATACATGAAATTATAAGCACCAACACTTCCTTTCCATAGACTGCACTATCTAGATTTGAGACCTAAGTTGTGACAGGCAGAAAAAAACATGTTAAGGTGACAGATATTTAAACTGCTGGCTATTCTTGCCTATACAGGGAAAAAAACTGCAGTCCTCTCAGATGTAGTTAAAGCCATAAGAAGACAAGAATACAAAAAACATTTAAAACAGACTGATATGCACTACTTAAGCTGAACTTCTGATGTAGTCACTATATATTAAATTCATATTTTTGTATATTAAAAAAAGACAAAAACATTATTTCCACTGACTCATTAAAGTAGCATTATTGCTTTGCTTAGTTTTCAACACCACCAGCCAAGGTAAAGTTTCAAACAAGAAACATCAGAACAGAACTGTGGCACAGACCCACTAATTTTATTCCCCCAAAATAACTGGTATTGTTGACATTAATTAGACAACCGTATATATTATTTTCAATCTACAGAACTTTGGGCCAATATCAAAATGTAGTGCCACGTGCTCTGTAAATTCTACACTGTTAAACTGATTTATGACCTTGTAAAGAAGTAAGCTATATTTGGCATTGCCATTAGGTAATACACAGCTCTGAATAACATCAAGATATCAGGTTACACAAGTTCATTGGTCCCTTTGTCAGTAAGCATTTTGTACAGTCCTGATCAAACATGCCCTTCTAAATATTCTGACAGCTAATACATATTTCTGTTTTCACCGTATTTATTTTCATACTTACAGTATAGTATTTCATAGTCTCCTGAGTTTGACATTATATACTTGTTGTCCGGGGACCAGTCAAGGTGTGTAATATAGCTGGAATGTCCCTGGAGAAGAATCCACACCAGTGTGAAACACTTAGTTTAGTTTGAAGTGAAGCAAAAGGTGCACCCACAGATGGGACAGCTAACAGCAAAAGAAATCACCTCCCCACTCACCTCAGGTGTCCTGCAATTCACTTGTGTTCTTTTAGAAGCTCCTTACTCACAGTGCCACAATTCTTAATAGCTAAACAAATGCAGGCTGGGCATTGTGCCTCTCCCACTCTTCCCTTGTAAATTTTTTCCCTTTTGGACCCCAGAATGATTTACTCCTAGAAGGCATGATGCTAAAATATAGATGAACTCAAATTTATACGTGAATTGGGAACATACACACTGCTACTAATAGAGAAAAGCAAGTAACGCACACAGGATCATTTTTAGACCCCAACAAAAAAAGTGACAGGACTCTTCTATTTCTCTATCCATTTAAAATAACTTCCATTAAATGCATACACATGCTTTTTAACCTTTGCTCTTCCTAAAAATTTAGGATACCTCAGTTAACAACCATGATGTAAAAGGACAAGATCATGGCCTGGTCTTACAAGAATACACTTCTAAGCTTTTTCAAAGTTTTTGCTGTGTTTCTTACACTGCATGCATATAAGTGCCAGCTTCAAAACGTGTCTTCCCTATAGGCATGAGGTCATCTATATTAAGAATCAAAACCCTTTGGTCTAGTTGCTTAGTTATCACCATCAAGAGCACACTGAGGGCTAAACACCTATCTAGGGTTTTGAGGGAGAAGACACATGCAGCTGGTCAGAATATTTTTCCCGTGCACCAACTTCTTTAATGGCAGTAATAATAAGAAAAATAAAGGTACAAAAGGCTCCAGAGAAGCCAAAAATTTGTGTAAGGTAGGAATAACTTATTTCTCTGTAGAGGAAAGGGTAGGAAATTAATAAAAGTGACATCCATGTCACTATCTTCTTCCTCCACACTTCCATTTCTTCTCACTGCTTCTCTTCCCCTTGCAAGTCCTTCTATTTTCTCCTTTTCCTAGTCATTCTGCCAGGCAATAAAAAGGCATTTTCTTGTCTGACAGAAGTCAATTTATCTCCCTTTCTCAGTGGGCATTATGAAGATATTGTCCCTCAGCTCCCCACAAGGTCTCTTGGCCCAGCCTGCCAGGGTCATGCAGAAGCACCACACTGGCTGCCACGCCACCCACCATGCCAGCTTCTTCCACAGAGAACTCTAAGAAACGCTGTTTGCTTCCAGAACTACATGTAGAAATACACCCCTGTCCTGTCTCCCTGCTCTCAGGTCCTCTGTGAGAGACTGCAAAAACATTTAGGAGAAAAACGAGCCTTTATGATTTATTTACTTATGAACTGGTCTCTCCCTCAAGCAGAACAATTGTATATTGACATAACTGCTTTGCAGTCAGGGGTGAGATATATGATATTGACATGCAAACTTGGTATTTTTAAAGAAAAAAAAGTGCACAATTGGCTAGGATTTTTTCTCCCACCCTTATTTTCCAAGTCTTCGAATTTGCAATTGAACTCCAACAGGGAAAAAAGTATTGGTCAGTCATTTACTAAATCCTGCCANGGTGGGTGGGAGGGGAAAGGAACAAAGCAATTGGCCAGGGGGCTCCAGGCTGCAAAATCCCTTCAGGAAAGCAATCACCAAAAGATGAACTGGAACATAACATTGTTATCATATTTTCAGTAGGAGGATCCCATTTTCTATTGAAATCTTTCTTTAGTAGCTGCCCACTGATAAGGCAAAATTTTACTCTCTCCTTTTCTGTATCTTCATACACAATAAATGTAATTATTCATATTATCACTGGCTAATAAAACTATCTGAGTAAATGGAAACTCTATCCTTCAGTGGTGATGTTTATCTGTTTCAGACTCGAGTGCTGCAAGGTTCAAAATGCCCACAGCCTATAGGAGTGGCACCCTAACCATTTCAGGTTAAGTCCAGTGTATCAAATACTTCAGCGTGGCTGCCTGTGTGGCTTTCACCCCACAGCCCTCTCAGTAAATGCAAAGCACTTGCTCCTCTGTTGCAAAGTTATCTCTGATGTAAGGCAAACAGAGACAGCACCAGCCACCCAGAAACTGCTGACATGCTGGAAGGTCATACCCCAGCCAATACCTTCACATTGCTGACTGCATAGCTGGAGCCCTCAAAAAAACAGCTGCACTAGTCAAAACGGTTGCTTCAGCTCATCTGAAATTCTGATCACAGCCAACACTGTCCCTCACTGTGGAAACAGGCTTACAGGTCACAGACTTGCCTCTCCAGCAGCAGTGGAATGCCTGGTTGTCACTGAGAGGGGATTTAAACCTAACAGTGGGCATAGAGCCCTCACGCACAAGCTAATGCTGGTTCAGTAGATAAAATCCTTCTGAAAGTATTCAAATAATGTATTCAAGTTGGAAGAAACAACCAGAAGTTGACTACCAGGAGGACTGAGTCATACTACTTGGAGGTCACCCGTGAGGCTACTGAATGACAGAATGCCAGAGGGATGCAGTGCCAGGAGAGCGCTCCGGGTCCTGAGCATGCCTGGGTGTCTCCCTGCTTAGCATCAAACTGGTAACAACTCGCCAGCGTGCTGGCAGGAAGCAGAGCGGAGGTGCAGGGTGCATGAAATCGGATCAGCAGCCTCACAGCTACATGTCACTGCCTTCTGCACGGGCTGGAAGGGTCAGGGGAGCTCAGCCATGACAGAAACTAGCTTGCCAGTTCTGTCTTCTACGTGCAGTCACTCAGACTGAAAAAACATGGGTCAGCAGAAATCTGCTTTGAAGCCTTAACACTTCCGCCTAACAATGCTCAATTCTCCCACTCCAATTTTTACAAACCCCTTTCCTGCCAAGGCAGAGGAACAGAGGGATAGTCAGATGATGGTTTAAATTACAATATGCTCTCTCCTGATACATAATCCATAGGATATACGGAAATAAATGCTCATACATCTTCCAAGAGCTCACAGAGACCTTGAAGTACATAGCAAGCTAAATATTATATATGTTAAGATTAGCAATCTCTGAGTGATTTTATATTCTATGGTTAAAAAAGTAAGCGATGAGGTGAATGACTGAGGTGCAGTCATTCACTATCATCCCCACCAGCCTCACTGGGGCCCCGGTCTAAGCTCCCTGCAGGCTCAGCCCTTTCCCCACTGCCTGAGCTCCTGGGGAAGGCTGCAGATTCAATTTCTCATCTCACAACCCACACGCTATTGGCTAACCCCATCATCACCCTGCTGGGGGGCTGCAGCATGCCCTGGCTCATCTCACACCACAATCCCACCATTGATGAGTCCCCAGCACACCCATCAGCCTTCCCTCCCAGCTGCATCCCAGGCCAGCGCTGAGCCCGCCCCGCAGCCTGCACACTGCAGGGATGGGGCAAATCCAGTGCTGCTGCTGGCCCTGGCAGCCCTGTGCCCCCACAGCAGCTGCACACAGGCTGCTCTGGACCCACATGCTCTGGCAGCATGTGACACTTTTCAAAGGTGAACCTATTCTTATGATGTAATTTGCAAATCCCATTAAGTTCATGTGCTCTTTATGTAATTTTCACTAACCTGAAGAGATAGCTGAACTTAAGGCCAGAATGTTAGATAACTAAACACTTAAGGAAAAAATAGTATATCCTTTTAGTATTGGGACAACCTCATTTAAGTGTAATGACTAATATAAACTCCACTACTTGTGCTACACTTAGAGCTATTTAGCCTGGGCCACATCCCTCAGCCTCAAATTTTGTAGTAACGATTACAGCTGAAAATAGTGTGTATTTGCAAACTTCAAAAGTATATGTTCTAATGGAATTCCATCACCTAATAATATGTTGGTTCAAGGAGTACTTTACCAATAGGGGGAAAATACTCCCAACCAAATGTAGTATTTTCCTTGAAAGAGTTTCAGCACATAGGTACAAGGCATTTCTCCATCTTACTGCTAATTTCCCATTTCAAAGAAAAAAGGCAATAGTCTGATAAATTAGTCATATTTGATGCACGATTCATCACTGAACATCAAGAGTTAGGAGTACCCATCAGATTGAAGTTTAAAATCAATCAAATGCTGAAAAAATCCCTGCCAAACATATCACCAAATGGGAAAGCATCAGTCTGGAGAGGGTTTCATTGCTTATCCATCATAGTGTATGTTTAACACCAAAATGCAAGAACTGATGACGATATATGCTCCAAAACTTACATTGCATTTTCCATATCTGCTATACTTTCTTCCATTTTCTGTTACTACATAGAGGTAAATAAAGTTGTCATGGGATCCAACTGCAAGTAAGGTGCCATCTACAACACAGAATATTTGATATAAATTAATAGAATGTTTGTTTTCTGAATTTTAACTGTTTCAGACCTATAGCTAAGACAACAGTCTCAGCTAAACTACTGCTTATGAATTGTATTGAAGGATTCATAACTATTTACACTATGCTGTTTTTCAGTCAGTATCTGTTTACTTCTTGGCTATGGCTTTAGAGTAAGTTCATTCATTTCAGGTTTTTTTCAGACTCAATGTCCAATGGACAGGAT
The DNA here is from genome assembly GCA_013396755.1 of Sclerurus mexicanus. NCBI lineage: Eukaryota > Metazoa > Chordata > Aves > Passeriformes > Furnariidae > Sclerurus > Sclerurus mexicanus. Next base: position 732,617 of record VWZF01003565.1, on the reverse strand, counting down.
ATAAATCCTCAGATTGCACTGGATTTCTGAAGGCTGTTCACAGCAGGCAGATTTGAGTTTTCCACACCATAAAAATGCAAAACAGTATTTACCCTACGAATAGCTTAACTTCGGAGGTGTGGACTGCATCTAAATCAACGCTAAATAATGTCTAAAGATGTGGAACATTCAAACATTATAAGCAGTTTTCTAATCCACATTGTCTCAATTTAAAAAAGTACGTGGACAAAAGCTGCCCGAATCACGATCAAACACCTCTTGTGTTAATGAACATCAGTGATTTAAAATAAATTTTTGTGCTTGGCACATGCAGCAGCAACAGAGGAACATTTTGCTCACTGACATTGCATGTTAGCCAAAACCAAACAAGAAAAAGATTTACAAGGATGTTCCTCCATCCTGTTTTAACAAAGAGGAGTCAGCCTCTGATGATTTGTCATGTCATGTCTGAAGGGCAGACTCTATACTGGCTTGGACTAAACATAATCCCCTAGCAAATACATGACAAACAGCTCTGACTTTCAGACAGACACAAGCTTACTTTTATGGTTTTGCATTAATAAACTTGTAAACTAACTAAGAAGTGTATTAAAATATCACTTAAATCATCAGCTTTTTACAGACTTTTCTGTTAACCTGTCAACTATTTACTTGAGATCTTTCATTTTTTCTGGAAGCAAAGCTAGCATTTATTATAACAGCACAGTTTAACACGAAGAACAGGCTGAGAAAGGCAATGCTAATCTTTCCAGTTACAAAACTCTAAGATTTAAGCAAACACAAACAAATCTGCAAGCAAAATATGCAATTATATATTAAGCATCTGAAACAATTCTTTCAAACCTGTGCCTTTTCTAGTGACTGGGGACTAGCTCAACACCAGTTAACAGAACACATATCTGATTTATCAGAATTATTCTGAATGTTTGAGTCTGCCTACCTACTGAGTAGCGCATCACTGAAAGCTGTTCATTGCCATCAGTGTGTATTGAAACCAGATCCCTCGTTTCCGCGTCCAAAACAAACCACCTAGAGAGAGAATTCCAATGAGTATCACTTAAACCAAACAAAAAAGCAAGGAAAAGAGCAATAACCACTGTCTTCCTTCATATTCTCAAACTAGCCCCTCAGATGCAGCATAGAGAACATCTGTTTTTAATGGAACACTTCCGTGGTTCACAAAAGAGTACAAGTGTCAGTGAAGAACATATAAAAGATTCTAAACACAGTTCAAATTTTTCTCCCTCATCTGAACACTGTAGCAATCACCAAAATTTCTACTGGATGATAAACATGCCACCAAACAGGTAACATAACTGCATCTTATCACTGTGAAACCTTAAGGCTACAGCTGAATTTTATTCTACTGCTTCCCTATTTTGAAGAGCAGCTTTGATACAAAAACTGATCTTAAAATTTTTATGAAGGTAAAAAAATAAAAATAGAAGTAGTAAGTGAAAGTGGAAAATATTTCCAAACTCATTTTAAACACAAATTGTATTCTAATTTGCTATTTTCCTCTCAGCCCTTTCCATTTTTATGAGTAGTTTTATCAAAATAATGAATTCACTAAAATGTTATGGTTCATAATCTAGCATTTAATTTTTTATTTCCTGGTTGGATGATTTGTAACTAAGGTAATTAATTGCATTTTTTATTATTTAACAGTAACTTTTAACCTGCAGTATTATATATGAGGCATGTGCAAAAAGCCCAGAGATGCTTACAAAAACTCACTGACACACACACTGAAATGGCCACTGACAGAAAGATACTCAAGATCAGGGGAACCTGAGCATTTTGCAATGGTTCTGATCCCCACCTAACTCCTAAATAGGATGAACATTAGCAACAGAGAGACAATAACAATTTAATAAAAATATATATTCATACACATAGATCATGAAAACAAAAGGTGCCAATATGGCTAAACACATTGAAGGTGTATTGAGAATTTAACTTCTGTGCTGCAAACTTCTTATTTCACAAGCAGGTTTCTATTCCTAATGGTAAATGGTGAGTTTACACACTGTGGAAACAAGCAAGGCAATTTCACTCTCTGTCTCATAGCGTACTCAGTGGAACATTGCTAAACCTAGGACTGTAATAAAGCTGTAAAATAAACTCCAGCAACAATAACACACATTGCTGCTTTCTATGGAGGAGATGAGATTCCAGCTTGTGCTCATCCAGTGTCCGACAGCTAGGCATCTGGAAAGCAGCCTGGTCCCAAGGGCTCGGAATCAGCTTGTGGTCAGAGACCCATATGAAATAAATTAATCATCCACATAAAAAAAACCCCAATGCCACATGCCATGGACTGCTGAATAATTTGTGTGAAAGACAGATGGAATCAGTGAAAAACAGCTAACATGTCTGCACTGGACAGCAGTAGAAACTATGCTGAGAGTCTCTCTGATGCAATCCTCTAGGACTTTTGATTTCCAATCCACACTGAAATCTACTGAAGCTTTGTAGGTTCTCTGAACCCACTAGGAGTTACAAGCTGCTGTGCTGCTATTTAGTTCAAACCAAGCTATAGTTTGGCCCTGTTGAATGCTTCATTGAAATGTTACCTGGCTGATAACCATGGCAGGGGTGTGGATATTAAAGAACAAATCAAAATACATTTTAAAATCAAAAAAATACAAACAAAACCCCCAGAAAACACCCCCAAAAACCAAAAAATCCCACCCCAACCCCAAAAAGGCCCCCAGAAAACGAGAAAAAAATCTATTTATCTAGCAAGATGACACAGCTTGATGCTTGTTTGCTTATCCTGAGCAGCATCATTGGAGTGCCTCTGTATAAAAACTGATGATCAGTTGTTCTGACTGGCTGTTTAGGTTTGTTCTTTGAGGCTGTCACCTGAAACAGGTAATTCTCCAGTCAACATTATGTAAAATGAAAAATACCCAAAGCCTAAAATACAGCTGAAAAAAACATGCAAACCACCCCTATTTTACTGAAAGCACAGAGGTGGTAGTGTGTGGTATCAAATACAATGTAAAACTTCTGCTGCTCTTAGGAGGGCACACTAAATTGCATTTAGCATCAGGAAATAGCATTTTGTGACATCAGTCCAAAAATTCTTCTGAACAGGAGATACTAGCAGCAACCCTAGCTGTCCAAGGAAAGACTCACTGCACTGTGATAATTCTGATAATAATGTAAGAAAGGAACCGTTGGTCAATATATTACGGCTGCTTCTTGATGCTTCCACAGCTGTAATTTATAACCAGAAATACTCTCTTTAATCTTCCAAGTTCTACCAATGCTGTGGCAAACACTGCAACTGCCAGCATGAAAGCCCATCTCCGTGAAATGTGTCCCCAGTCTAGCAGCTACAGTTCACTGGCATGCCCCATATGGGTCCTTCTTGCAAATAGCTTGAGACTGTGTTTCAGGAGATGATCTTCCTTCTCACGTGAAGGATGGCAGCTGACCCAAAAAAAGTCTTGAGGGCAGTGAAATACAAAGCTTGGCTTCCAAGTGAACTTCTGATCCACAGACTGGATGAAATAAATAAGTGTAGGAATGGTATCCCAGATCTATGATAGAGTCTTTCACTTTTTCTGATTTTTATTGATTTTTCCTCCAATTGTTACTGAAAATAACATGCTTAACTTATTTGCAAGTTCACACGTAAAAGAAAACACTCGTGCTGTTTTCATCTGTTTCTTGTCTTCCCATTCCTTTGCTTTAAAAAAAATATTAATAACCTATCTAAAAAAAAACCCCCAAAAATCTACGCTTTTAGGAATAAAACCCCCTTAAACTATTCTCTTATGGGAAACAAATTCTACCCATGACAGACATATATTACTGATAATTCACATCAGTAAATGTAGAATTTTTCTCATTAAATCACCAGGGAAACAGTATTCCAAAGTAGCAATACATTTTTGCACTTACATTTGCAATTCCCATGTTTAGTTAATACGGAATGCTGACTCTGCAAGGCATTTATCAGCATGCACAAATCAACCCATCTTACAAGGTTCCCTAGGATATTTAGGCTTCTTCATCTTAATACAACAAAAGATGCTGAACTATATAAATCTCAATGATTTACTTCCTTGTGGCTCTGGCTTACACTAACCTTGCCCTTTAGCTTTTTTTTTTTTTTTAATAACGGTAGTACCTTTGTAAGCATCGTTAGTCTTTTTTTCTGCAGTGCCTTTGAATACTCATATGCTTAGCACTCAAGATATTCTACACGATTAGTCACAGAAAGGTCTACTTCCCTGCAAATAACACCACTGGCGGCATGGCAAAAGGATCTGTATAGTGCCTTGGAAAACCCACTTTTGTGGTAGGATTTCTATCAGGATAACCATCCCTTTTTAGTTTTCCAGTGAACAGCAGGACCCACAAAAAGCATTAGTTCTCTCCAAACCAGACTTAATTCCAAACAACCAATGGTCAGGCACACAGCAGATATTTAAAGAAGTGGCAACAAAACCTGCAGTAGACCATTTGCAGACAGCCCAAAAAGGGAAATGATACCAAAATACTCATTATGGGAAGTGATACATGAAAAACACACCAAAAGCATGGCACTTGACATAATAAAAAACACAGCACTCTGAAACAACAGACAAGAATGGGAAGAGAGGTAGAAAATTCAGTTTTCTTTAGATGTTAAAATTTTAACCACCAAACCCAACTTTCTTAGTGCTCCATTCCCTGCCTCTGTCTTACTGACCTCTGTACTGGAAGCTGAGCAGCACTAGAATGGTAACAGACCCATCCAAGGTTTGAGTTTATTGAGTTCTGAAAAGATTAGACTAATTTAATATTTGCTTAAAGACTTTTGGGCTATGAATCCAATTATTAAACAACTTGTTACACGTTTGAGATTATTTTCTCCTATGCTAATCATCACGCAGCCCTCATTCCTTGGAAAATAACTTCCTTGGACTGGATTATCTGGCACAGAAAGCACCACATGATGCTGCTCGTTAGGCAGTAATTTTAAAACTGTTCTGTTTATCTTGAGTCACTATTCCATTTATTTCTCATCCACTTGTACACTCACCAGGTCTAACTTCAATTCAGTTTCATTTGTGTATCTCAAACCTATCATTGAATCATACAATTTCAGAACACTAAAATATAATGGTGAAAATATAACTGCCTAGTTCCGAGAAGAACAGGGTAAAAAAATGCCATAAAACCCCAAGGCCATCATCATAAACTTTTCGAACACAGTATAAACTAGCTGCCTCAAGTAAATTAAAAGTAAGAATTTAAACTGAAAAGTGCTGAACTTAAAAAGTAACATTAAATGCTCCAGGATAGTCAAAAGCAAATTAAAAAAAAACCAAACAAACGCAAGACTGAATGCTTTGGCCATGCAATGCCTCGATAATGTTTTGATGTAAGTTCAAAAACGTCTACTAACTCTGAAGAAACATAATCTGACCTTCTTTTACCTTTTCCCTGTTTCAAGTACTATTAGGCCCATATGTTTAATGAAGATAGAAACATTTGTTCAATTTTATGTTTATAATTACAAAAGATGAATAATTCCAAAGGTACAACATGGTAATCAAATATAGAAGAGCTCAGCAAGGTTTTTCTTAGGAAGGTAAACTTGGTTTTCTAGCCTGATTATATCTTCATTACATCTAATGCATTTAGTGCAGAATGCATCTTCATCTTGGAGAAGAAAACTCCCTAAAAATATTTAACATTTCAGGTTTTCCTGGGAAGTTCAAAGGTGTTGCATATGCTCAGCACTTTCTAAAAACCAGACTTCAAATGGTTTTTAGGCATGAGGTTAGATTTAAAGAAAATTCTAGTGGGCGAATTACACAAACAAACCCCAATTTTCTTACAGGCATTATTTTATCATCAAGTTATCAACCATGAGGTATAACTGAAAAACAGAATAAAAATGCTTGTAAGATTTAATATCTGGTCCTCTCACCTTTCTAATGCTAGGAATATCCTGTTTTTTTCTTTTAACTGGTACATTGGTACTCCTTTCTTGGGAGATGATACCAAGTCAGAAATTGACTATGAAGTAAAATAAAGCTTTTTCCACCACTGAAAGAAGCCTGAGTTTAAAAGATTCAGCTTGTGCTTTGACAGCTTTCAAATATACAACAATTTCAGGAAGAACAGAAACAGCTCAATATCACTTCACTGCAGCAATGTGTCATGTTGAACTCTGTCTTACACAAAAATCAAAATACTAGACTGTTCACTTGCCTCTCCACCTCAATTTAAAATGTTGCAAGTGTGTTTGATTTGGGAAAGGGAAAGGGAAAGATCTGTATTGTACCTGTCTTACAAAGTACTGTAACATGCATATATTATTAAAATATCATAGTTGGTAAAGACAATCAGGAGCGCTCAACAAACAAAAAATAGTTACCAAAAAAATGTGAAGATCTGGGCTTTTGTGAAAGACTTGTTAAAAAACCAAAACAGCCTAACAGTCAAATAATTCTTCTGTCTTCATCTAACATACATAAGATGATCTGCCCCCTTCCACCAAGTTTTTAAGGCTTCACTACCTCATGTTACAAAAGAATAAAACGCAAATTAATTCCATTTATAAGATGCAGCTTATTAAACCATCTTCAAATTTTCAATTATCACAACTCAGTTGAACAGCATTTACCTGCCCGAGTGTGTTCCTATCGCAACCACTGCTCCACTGGGATGGAAATCAGCACAGTGCCCTGGTTCCTGAATGGAGAGGGACAGACACGTTATTCACCCATCCACTCCCTGAGGGTCGAACACCTCTCTTTATAATAAAGCTATCCTAAAAGTCTGAGGTGAACTGACACAGGAAAAACCAATCAGTTATCAGCATGCTAATCCTCAGAGAGCTTTCCTTTTAATGTATCAGTGACATGCACTAGGGACCACCTTGAAAGTAAAAAGCCTAAATTTCTGTGTAAAAAGAAAATACTTTTCCTGGGATATTAAGACGGAACTAGCCAAAAAATGGAACAAACAATGTTTTTTCCTATTGGCCAGGTTTATATTTAAAATTAAAGGATTGACATACATCTAGCAGCCTGGTCCATTCCAGTGTGTGGTCCACAGAGTTCCACATACAAACTTGTCTATCTTGGGCACATGTTAAAAATAAGTCTTTGAAAGGATGAGATGCCAGTCCCCAGAGTTCATCTGTATGTCCCTAGAAAGAAATCACATATGGTTTAACAAGGAATAAAATAAAGACTCTTAAAATAACACATCAGCAGGGAAAACCTGCTTACATTTTTGGGTTATAGTTTAAAAAAAAAAAAAAGAGTTATGCTCACCTGTACCTCTACTACAAAACCATCGTTAAATGTTGCCCGCAAAACAAAGTTTCGTGAAGTACCCACTAAAAATTGATCTGCTTTTCCTTCTGCTACTGCTCTGATTGTTCCATACTGGTCAGGAACCTAGGAAAAGAAACATCTGTAAAACCACATCGCATCTTGATAGGTGCTTATTTTTGAAAGCCACAAACAGTGCACAATGGCAGTACCAGAACTAGAGTTCTCCCAGTAAAAAGGAACAATCTAATCAGGTATAACCTCCATCAGGACTTGACCCGAGACTTTCTTCATCTATTTGTTCAGTACAGGTGTATAACAGGCAAACAATCACAGTTATGTCATTTTAATAAGTCTCAGGAGAAAAAATTACAAATTAAATTACACGGCTTTTAAGTGTCAGGTACACTAAAAAAAATGCGTTCCACAACATCACAACTCATCTTGTACAGAAAGGACTAATACACAGTTGCTATTTACTTTCCAAAACACATTTTGAAAACCAAGAAAAATCTTGTAGCACACAGTAAAAGCTTCTTGATTTTCTTAATGCTTCCTGATTAGCCTTAAGTAAATGTTCATATGCCCTATGTCAGCAATGACTCTGAATTTTAATGACTTTGTTTATTGCAGGCTTGAATTCTAATACACTGCTTTACTTTACAGTGTGCAATTGCTTGGTTCCCTAAATGATTTATCTTAGAAAATACACTAATATTAGCCACACAAGATAGAAAAATCGATCTGTCAGGCTTCTAGTAACATAAAAATTAGCTGTAATACAACATTATTAACAAAAAGAAAACCGGGACTGATATGAATAGTGTGTTACTTCAGCCTAAGAATTGTACATGATAATAAGTGCTTGCTTTCTCTCATCCATGTTTTCTAAATGTCAATATTAGACACAAGGCAATAACAAACTCTAGATCAAACTTACATAAGTGTCAAGAAAAAATGCTGCTATAAATGGACATTAGGTAAGTGGAGCAAACCATTGGTTGAAGAACTCTTTAAGAAGAATACATTATTTCAAGATCAGGGAAAATCAAAATATATTTTAAAATCCAAAATACACAATCTTTTACAGTTCAGCCCATTGACCTAGCATTGCCATATAGGCAAATCACAAAGAACATAGATAATGCACTAAACATTTGTTTCAGGATAAATTTAAAAGAAGTTCTTCATCATAGCCTATTAATTATGACTTATTACAGAATACCAATATGCATCCTACCATCTGTTTACCTTACGTCAAACATTTTATTACAAACCTTAAATGTTGGTAACATTGTCTTTCTCCAGACAGGTAAGCTTAACAAAAACATGGACATTACTAAGGGATATCCTCAAATATCCCCTCAAACAGGATGAATAAAAAAAACTAAGGCAGGTTTTGGAGGAAAGAAAACCCTTGAAATTTCTGTTCAACTTAAACACAGGAGAACTCAGGCCTCATATAGTCTCATTTCTAGGCTAAAATTTAAACACTCTTATAATAAAACACTGTCATCCACTTAAGAAACAGCAACCAGAAGGTATTCTGTCATACTCCAGAGGGTGGGGAAGGCTCTGTCTTGCTAGCTAATAACTTGTTCAAGGCAAATTCCTTGTCACTTTTGCTTTCTTACCTCAATTTCTCTTTCAGGATTCAAATCATGATCCCACAAAATGATCTTGCGGTCCTTCCCACCTCCAGTTAGCAGCATCCCATTCCTCATTTGACAGAGTGTGAAAACACTGCCATCATGCGCTTTGATTTGTCTGCTTATCTGATATACTCCTATATGCACAAGAAGAAAATAACAAAGAACATTACTCGCTTTTTCACCTGGGATTTACAAGAAGCTTTGCCTTTTGGCAGAAAAATAAAGTGCATAACAAATAATTACATTTGCACTGTCAGGCTCTTCGAATTGTATTAGTATGGCAAACACAAGGTGGTAGTGTTTTCTTATAGGATAAAAACATAAAACAAAGGGCCTGCCTTTCTGAAGACAAACTTTTTTGAGATTGATTGCCCTACAACCTGCAAAGGCAAGAACAACAATTTGGAAATGCTTTCAGTTCTCTGCCATCCGAGGGAACAGTTTTTCCAGATGCAAGAGAAACTGTCCTTTAGAGTCAAAAATTATCTAGCAAGTAATTATTAGAAAAGAAATAAAGTTATTTTATTAAAAGAACCCCAAAGACTTGTTGTCTACAGTCTTTGGGGAATAAAAAGTAAATTCCTTATAGCAAAGTTTCCAAGATACATGAACAGAGTATCTAACGCTGGATGTTGCCACACTTAAAAACAGTACAATCAGCATTTGGCATCTATCAAGACAGCAGTGTACCTGAAGGAAAACATACGGAAGAATGAAAGAGACATGAGAAAATTAAAAAGCAAGGGTAGCAAAAGAAGCTTTTTGCATGCTAATTGGAAAGTATATTTAAAAAAAAAAAAACAAAACAAGATTGTCGTGCTGCATAATTTTAAATAGCAATCACAGAAAGAGCCGAAAACACCATACAATTAAATATGAACTTAACTTTGTTAACTCTACCTATGGCTCAAATCAGTCCAAATCACTGTGTTCTAACACTGTGCAAAAGAGTATGCGATCAAGTACTGTGACCAATTTAATGTGATAAACCAACATTTAGCTAAGCCTATGTAAATGAATGCTCTATTTGATAACTTTTAAGATTATATGGGAAGATTATTTTTGCACACAAAATTGAAAATTAAACATCATTAAATTACTTTTCCATGGCAGTTAGCTTGAAAGACATGAAAAAGAATTACCTACAAAAAGGGACTTACCATTAAAAATTTACATTTTACATGAATGTTTTCTTGGCATACCAATTTAAACCAGAGTGTTTGAAATAGCTGCCAAATAAAATAAATTATCATTGAATTTATGAGTTACCTCAGGGCTCAACTGTGCCAGGTCTGCATATGTTTGGTAACAAATCATTTCCCTTTTTTTACAAAAGCTTTGCCCTAAAATTTCAAGTAAAATGTTTTTGTTTTCTTTTTTTTTTTTAAAGCATATTTTACAGGCAATACTTGAGTATATGCTAAATCAAAAACTGTTACTCACGTAACTGGTATATCTAAGCACTGTAACTTTTCTTCACATCCAAGTCCTATTAATGTCAGCTTCACCACTTAATGGTATTCCTCTGAGACTAAGAATGGTACAACATAAGCCTTTAGGGACAAAGATAGCCTGCAGAATCCTCAAACTGATCCTACAGTTTGTTTCAAATCACAGGATGGAAGAAAAGCTCATTAACCATTTTTAAAAAATGCAAAAAATTTAGATAAAATAGTTTTCATTCATTTCAGGCACAGTCTCAATTATTGAGAAACTCTAGACTGCTCTTAAGTCAGGAAAGTCATAAGACTTGCAGGAGTTTAGTACCACCTGTTACTTATAGGAAGCGTATGCTCTTAGCCAGACCTTGCCCTATTCCTTTTCTAATTCAGTCCTTTATGTTGTCTTTTACAGACTACCTAAAATCCGTAATTAACAAATGTATCTTACCTTTAGGTCCTTTCCCTGGAGTAGCTTCTACAGTAGTTTTGCTCCATATAAGTATTATCCCACCTGAGTCTCCAGTGAGCACATCACCATTTCCCAAAAAGGCTAAACACTGAACAAATTTGGGTTTTTCATATTTCTGAAAGAAAATAAGCAAGAGAAATGGGTAATTGCTTGTAGTTGTTAGATAATTAGCACAATGCGTCCACACCCTTACATGCTGTATACATGTGAACAGACTTCAGTCTTTTCTGTTTACTTCTCTGTTCAAACAGTACAGGGCAGCAAATGTATAGAAAACATGATTTCCATTGATTCAAAACTGTCCTGGTATCAAGACATTATTACCCCAAATATCCCTTGCTTCCTTGATAATGAATTGCCACTCCATGTCCAGAAAAATATATGAGATTTGCCACACGTTATTATGGTATTTGCATCGGTTGGATGGAATTCTACAGCAAGAACAACTTCATTTGTAGTCTGAAATAATAACAGGAAAAAAAATTATTCAGATTGGACATTAACTACTAGAAACACACGTAAACACCCAAGTTTCAGAATAGAGATATGAGAAATAGAGAGCTCACTGTAAGCCTGAAAGTTTTCCTAAGCATTTTGTGCTAAATCAACTGTCTGAATGACTGCCCATATAATTTTAAATAAATTGATTTTTTACATTCATAAGAGATCTTTATTAAACTTCAGTACACAAGGCAGGGCTTTACATTCCCTTTCAAATCACAGAAGCTTCTGCTCTCTGGAATAGCTAAGAGTTCTGCCAAAGAAAATGAACAATGTATAAAAGACACTTTTTGGGATTGAAATCCCTCCTTAATTTTTACACAGACTGGTTTGCTAATCTGGGGAACAAAGCTGCGACAGAGGTAAAACAACAATAACATTGTAGGATTATATCCTACAGGTTCTATAAAAATTCTTTTGGATTCTTTCTTTTTCTCCTTTCCTTCTTATGAAGAAAAAGAGAAGCCTGCCTAACTCAGAAACACAGGAACTCATCTTTGTATTTTTACTGGCTGCATATACTGTTAGTGAATTACTAACATCTCGGAGTATCTCATCCTTTACCAATAGATTTTACAAACATAAACTGGTGGTCATTTACTTAAGTTCTAATAGATACTCAATTGAACTGTCTTTGAAAACAAATCTCCTGGAGGCAATAACTACAAAACACTAAACTAAATGCATCAATGCATTTACTGGAATTTGAAACAGACTCCCTAGAGAGGTTGTGGAGTCTCCTTCTCTGGAGATTCTGAAAACCTGCCTGGACACGATCCTGTGCAACCTACTCTTGGTGAGCTTGTTTTAACCAATTTTAAAACACCAAGGAACTCCCTGCGGAGTACAATTAGTCAAAACATGATGTCAGTAAATGGGAAATACAAGGTACATGCCAAATAGCTTCACATAAAATATCAACAAGGACAAGAAGACACTGACAAAGAATTCAATTAAAAACTACTGGAATAGAATACAATTAGTATTGGTCAACACAGTCTAAAGAAAGTGTGCCAAATCAACCTGATTTTGTTATCTGAAATGGTAAGTAGACCATAATTTAAAAAAAAATAAGTAAAAATACTCAGTTCCACATGCATATAATATTTCCTTGCTTGATACTGTACAACACGAAGCATTGAGTGTTCCAGTGAAACACTGAGTGCAACGCCTCTGAACACATCTCATCAGGCTGAAATTTAGAAAGGTTAAAAAAGAAACAGGAAAGCAGACAAGACTGCAATCTACAAAAGTACTTAGGACTTCAAATGAGAAGACACACATGTACCGAGAATCAATGACTGGAATTTGACTCAGACAAAAATAAAATAAGGAATGCCTAAAAGCATTTTCTTTTTTTAAACAACTATAGACGGAATCATCACTTCAGTTTCCCAAAATTCCAAGGATGTATTTATTCTAAATTAAGAAAATATCAGATAATTGCTTTATTTGAACTGGCTCTTAAGGATGAGTAAAATAAAATTACAAACCTTTCAATATTCAAAATCCTTCCATTACACAAATTAAAAATACATTTCTTTGGTACCCTTACACAAGCCAGCATAATTATACAGTTGCAGTTTCCAACTAACATCAGAAGTGTGCCTCACAAACTGTTGTATTTATGGGAATAAAACCACTTGTATTGCAGAAAATTAAGTTATTCAAAGATTACCTTTATTTCTGCTATTTTTGATTTCCTCTGCCAATCCCACACAGTAAGCATATGCTCATTAGAGTCATCAATTACACACAAATGAGTACCAGAATCCTAAAAGGAAAAAGAAAAATAAAAGGAAGCGCTGACAAAGTACTATCATGCTACATTTAAAAGTAGGGCAGAAGTATTAAAAAATAGAACAAAGGTAAAAATATAAATTAGCCAAGTACTCTTAAAGTCATTACAAGCTCAAATAATATTCTAGGAGAGCTTTAAAATTATCTTACCAAGTCTTTTTTTTTTTTTTTTTAAGATGTTGCTGTTTGGCTTTTTTTTTTTTTGCTTTCTTGTTTGCAATTTCATGAGAGCAGCAACAAGGTTTCTTCCTTTTCCTAATCTGTATATATTGTGTTTTTCCTCAGGTCTCAGAGGACAGACACACAAGTCTACTTGTGGGTTTTTTTTCTTAAACGCCACCATTATACACATGGAACTTTACAGTATCAATTTTTGTAAGCACATCTCTTTTTTCCTTCATGGCATATAAAGTACCAGCAGATTCATCATGTAGTTGGTAAAACTGCAGCAAAGGTAACACTTTCTGAGCAAAACAATGCTTACAGAGCAGGAAGAGCAGCATCTACAGAATTAAATAACTGAAACCATTTATTTTGAACCATTTTACAAAAAAATGGTAAATATGGCTACGCACAATAAAAATGACAGAAAATCTAAGAACAAAAACACACTTTTTCCCAGCAACAAATACTTGCACAAACCAGTTGTTTTCAATGACATTTGGAGACTCTAATTATTTTAAAGCTGACTCTTGCAGTTCAACTGCATTCTCTAACAAATTATGAAAATAGAGGTGGCTAAAATTATTACTCTCAAACACAATTATGGGCACTATTATGCAAATATATATGTGAATTATTAAGTGGAAAGAAACCCTGAAGAAAGCATTGGAGATATACACAGCTCTTGTGGGGGTTAATAAATTACATGGTAAAAGCACAGTTCTAGATACTGTACATGAACTGTTTCATTACCGTGAGGAACCACGTGAGACTGTAGCAAGGTACCAAAACCATCTTCAGCTGTGAAACAGAACTAAAAAAACCTAGAATCTAGTCCTCAAAAACTCCTTGAGGGTTTTTTTTCTTTCATTTTTAAAGTTACGAAATGTGTTCTTATTCACCTTAAAAAAAAAAATGTATACAAGTTCATAAGTTTTATTGGTTTGTTACCGCGACAGGAATGACAGTAATCCTTTCACGTTACTCTATTTTATTTATGCTATTTTTATTTTATTAACGGGTCACTCAGAGACACTCCTGAGTGTCCACCCTTGGAGACAGCCAGAACCCATTTGGACCACAGCCCTGAGCAGCCCGCTCTGACTGAACCTGCTGTGAGCAAGACAGTGGATGATGCGACCTCCAGACATCCCTTCCCACCTCAGCTGTTCATAAGTCTCTTCCTCTGTTAGCAAAATACTGTAGACATTGCTTTACTGCATTTTTTTATTTTTTACATTTATTAATGTATTAATTCTTCTCACTGGAATGTAAGAATCCAGCCTAGGTTTTCAGGAAGCCTGATACGTCTCAGTGTTTTAGTGAAAATACAATGGCAGCTTACAGATTAAAAAATGCCCATATTAAAAAACAAACCAAAACAAGTCATTGACAATTTGGAAATGAGAACTTTATCAATGCTAAGTAGTGCATCTCCACGTGCTACTGATTTTTCTGATGGATTCTGTGGGCCCAGTAAGAAAAACTTTATTTTTTTCTATGTAAAAGTAGAGGTAGAAGGTGAACAAGCTATTCTTCAGGAAAAAATAGCACAAGATAATGTGAGGGGTTTTTTTAATTTCCTGTTGGTGGATCAAAACCTACACCAGCTGTGCAAGCAGAAGAGTTAACACTCCTATCAGAATTCACTAAAATTTATCTTCACGAACAAACTTGCTCTTAACACTGAAACAAAAAAAGAACCAAACCCCTCAGAAACAAAACCAAACCACCAAACCCAGTATGGAATTCCATTTCTAGATAAGTTTTTCTTGCCTGCTATTTATTTACCGTGCCAGTTCTTTACTGCAATTTTACATATGCCATTTCCTGTTTCTCCAGCTAGTTTGCTGTCAGCTTGTTTTATAAAGCATACATAAACTTTACTGACACACTTTTAAACACCAAAAGAGAACAGCTAGACAACCACATGCAAAATCTCCAGAGATTTCCTTCCCGTTTATGTAGAATTGGATAAATTATTTAACACACCGAGTCACTGCACCCCATCTTACCGCTTTGGAAAAATCCAAACACCCCACTCCACGCTCAAAAGTCCCGAGGCCGATAACCTGCAGCGTCACCAGGCTCACCGAGTCCCATACTCTAACATGGGGCTGCAGAGGCTGCGAGAAAAAGCAACGGGACAAACAGCGTTATCAATGGTGAAAGCATCACATGCCTGGGTCAGGTTTGGTTAAGCAGATGCTATCTGAATTGCAAACTACAGCCCAAAATGCAGGATGACCTGTGCTAATGATGCTGCTGGATACTAACTTTAAAGTCAAAAGATGAGAATAGAGACAACACTGCTCGCTGTGTCTGGGCTGCAAATATGGCAGTGCTGCCACCAAGGCAGGAAAGGAAGTATTGGTGGCATTTGGTAGTTGTGAAAAGACTTGGACCAATTTAAGAAATTGAACAAATAATGGAAGAGTCATCTTGCATTTCAGACCCCAGACCTAGCAATATTATGCAACAACTGAAAATAATGATCAAACCTTTGCTTTTATATAAAAAGCAGGAAAAAAGAAAATAAAAAACCAAACCCTAGTGCACTGAGTTCCCTAACCATCACCAGCTACTCAATGAAAATGTCCATGCTTGTATTTCATACAACTACTATCCCAAACCAGCTTAGCCTCATAAATGTGAAACAATCACAAATAAAGTGGGAATTAAGTTGGCTTAAGGACAGCGTTCATAATAGAAAGTGACAATAAATCATTGTGCAGATGGAAAAACAACCAGCTCTAACAACAGTCAAAAAATGCTCAGTGGAAATCATAACATTATGCATACAAAAAGCCTCACATAAATTTCCTACAAAAATCTAAGATATTAAGTTGAATATCTGAAAGAGGGTTATATTTAACATATTGCTATACTGTACAGCATCTTTTTTCCCCTCTGTTTGTAGCTTCATAAAAATAATCCAATTATCCAAATTCTGACAGAGTATGCCAAGAGCCAGAGATAAGAGCACTTAAATGCGCTTGATCTCAAATGAGCAATTTTATAGGAAAACTTGGCACACCTTCCATGAATTCTCAAAGTTGGTTTCCTCTTCCATGAAGCCTTAAGAGTACACTGACCCACAGAGCTGGGGACTTGTTCTCCTCTGGAAGAAGACTTATTGAAAGTAATGCACCAGAAATGATGTCGCCTTATAAATCAATTACAAGTTTCATATTTGATTGCAAAATTAAAATTGCATTTCCTATACACAGATAAAGGACTTTATGAGCTTCTGCTCTTTTTGATGTATGTATGGTTGAGTGCTTCATTATTATTCTCTTTCGCTAGAGGCACAGGCTGTTACCTGAGAAATGTCAAAATATCTCAGTAAATGCAGTACACAAAATAAACTGCAAACAAAAAGTGATGATTAAAAAAAACTCAAACCACTTTTTCCTGATTTTCAAAACAAGATACTACTGCTCAACAGCTCTATTACTTACCCTTCCATCTTTATCCACTCCAGCTAACTGTCCTGTTGCAATTCTAATTTTGTCTGGATGAACTGCAAGACTAAGACAGACAGAAATATGACTTGCTTTTGCTGTCATAGTTCTTCAAAACTGAGAGGTTTTTTTTGTAAATTTTTGTTTGTTTCTCTACAGAAGCCCATGAAGACACTTATGATCCTAAATCCCACTTTTAATGAGAGAGTTTGAATGTTTTTGTCAGATTATTTCATTACACACTGTATGGATGTGTTGATCAGGCTCTTGCAATGTGTGCTGGCACACAGCCAGGAGAGCTACCTCCAAATGTCCTCTGACAAATCTGTTTGCACCACATTGGGAGTCTACTGCAACAAAATCTACCCTGTCTCATAACGCACCTCCTGAACAGTTATGTGCCATATTTATAAACACTAGATTGCATTTTATGCTTCAACTTACAGGTATCATGAATTTGGGGAAAAAAAGGCAGAAAAGTTGGCTGAGGGCTTGCCTGTGCACCCAGGAGTCAGGGATTGCTGCCATTTGAAAAGAGTTACTGATGTAATTGTACTAATAAAGTACGGTGCACTGCTAGTGTAAGTAAAAATCTGCTCTTGCTTATCACATTTTGCTTTGGACCTGATGTGAAAAAACAGATTTCAGAGTATATATCCTCTCAGTCCCAGGGATTTTTTGACCTACCTTCTTATTTGCTTTCTCTGTAAAATTACGAAGATGAAGAATGCTTTTGAAAAAAGAGAGGGGAAGCAAGGGGAAGCCTGAAGAGGTCAGAATGATGGACACCAAAAAAATTTACAATTCAGTCCTGTTTTCTCAATGAGTGGAAGTGAAGAACACAAGATTGACTGGCAGCATTCCTCCCACAGGAATCAATTACATTTATCAAAACACAGCCAGAAGAAAAGAGCTTTTGTGTCAAATTTTCTCCAATCAGGTACAGTACAGTAGGGAGCTTATGTTCATCATTACATTTTGTGCACTATTCTTCAGACTAACATAACAGCTTCAGTAACTGCTTTTGCACCACAATGGCATTAGCTTCAATTTTCCTGCTTCTCTAGTGGTTTTTTTTTCAAACATCTTTCTGATTTCCCAGACTGTATCAATACTTGGATGGGGCAACTTTAACAAAAATGAGAAACTGATTGCTCAGTTTTGCACCTGGTTTTCTAGTTCTCCTTTAAGATTACATCTTTGCCATACTGACTGTAAACAACTGATTTAGATTAACAACAATTTTTAATTTCTGGGATAACTACCTGGAATAATTTGTGCAAAGATCCTTTCTTCAACCTGGCACTTTTTAGATTGTCTACATATCCCCTTGTTTTACATTTAAGCTAGACATCCTAAGCTAGCATGGACTGCTGTAGCACCATTCATTTGTGAAGTGTTTACTACAGTGAAATCTACCAGCACTGATTAAATAGGAAACAACTACAATTATGATGATATTAATTAGTTTATACATATAGTAGGCAAGAACAAAAAGAGAATATATTTCTGTAGTATTACACACATACTTACATGCAAATGTTATATACTAACCATTTAACACAGTCTGTATGACCCAAGTAATGCCTCTGAGTTCTCTCCTCATAGTTAAATAGTACCACCACTGATGCTATAAAATATACAATTTCTCCGGTAGGAAGGAGGTAAACATTGGCTCGACAGTCTCTTCCACGATACCCATATCTATATATATTTTTTATGTCAAGGTTTTCATAACCACTGAATAAAAAAAAAACACAAACACCCTCCAAAGACCCCAACAACCTTTCCCCCCTCCCCCCCCGGCTTGTTAGAGGATTCCTGGGGAGCAAATGCTCTAAGTTTTCCCCTCTGGAGCTAAAGCACAATTTCACTAATACAGTTTAAAAATAAAATAAAACAAACCCCATAAAACTGGACTTCAGGAAACCAAATCCCTCAAGAGATGATGCTAATTGATGTTAAAAATAAGACATGCGAGAAGTAAAACAAATGCAGTGTTTAGTTTTGTAAGAATTTCCATGTGAAATTTCATTAGGTAACTACAGGACTCGCTGTTCAAATTTAACATTTTTTACAGCAGCAGAGCTGTGTATCTGCACACCGGGCACCAGAGTATTACTTTCATTCGGCCTTTTAAAATAATTCCTAATGCCCTACAAAAAAAGGCAAGCTTCTGCACAGCAGCTGCCAAGTTCAGCAAATATTTCTTTAGACTGTTTCAGAGGATTTTTAAAACAAACCAAATTCAAAAGGAACTCAAGGAAAAATATTCTATCCAAATCTACCCCAAATATATAAAAGGCATGTTTTCTGTAGGAATATGCACAGCTCCTAATGACATTCAGAAGTCTTACACACTGTGAACCAGCCTCGGTTAGCACCGATCAAACATTATTACAACTCGTCATTTCTTTGGAACAGGTGCCGTTTTCTTCATCTAGACTATTAATATGGCTGTCTGCCTATATTTCAGTTCCCTGGGTCACCAGGTACAATTAACATCATAAATCAGACTTTTAACAGTAGCTCTATAGCTCCAAAAATTTAATTTTCCTGTTATGTCCTGCACTTTAGAGAGCTCTCTGCTTCATTGCCAACTAATACACCTGCAACAGCAAGGAGAATATGGGAAATACATTAAGCAACTTTAGCTAAAGTATTTCACCTTTAGGTCCTGGCTAATTAGGTAAATAAAAGGAAGTCAAACGCCCACACAGAGAAAGCTGGATGGATGAAGTTGGCCCTTTCTCATAAATAAAGACAGATGCAGTAGTTCAAGTCTGGGAATATCGAAATGGGTATCTCCTAATCTTACAGCCTGGCTTCTTGAAAAAGGGCTACCCTTTATCAAAAATAGCACTGCACTCCTTCCAATGCCACCTCCCACCCCGAAAAATCCCCCCTACACTACCATTCCTCTTTTGCAGTCCCCTGACCACAGGACCAGAGGAACACTTGAAAAATTAAACACACACTTGTAACTAAATAATGGTTCAAAGAGGGACACTGCCTTCAGTCATCAACTAAATCTCTTTGGAGTATGAAAAACAAAACAGATTTGTATCTTGCTGTCTTTCATTTATTACAGAAGAACACAATGGCTCCTCTGAAGCAGAGATTATTCACTGGCTTGTTAAGCAAATGGTATCAGAGAAACGCTGATAAAACACAATGCTGAGGGCAGAAAAAAAGGCTGTCTCTGTTTCTCCTCCATTACTATTATTTTGCCACTAATTTTTCCTCTTTCTTCTTTTAAACACTGATGGCTCAAAAAGAAACTCCAGAACGGCCTTTTATAAAAAAACCAAACAACAAACAAAACTGCTAAACTTTCAAAAACAATGGGCTAGAAGCCAATGAAAATATTTTTTCCATCCTGAAGCATGAAGAACATTCTTCTAAGTACCTTCTCAGAGGAAAAAGTCAGATTTTGTTAATCTGCTTTATACAATAGGGAGTGTATTGATAAGGATTTAGTAAGATTGACATCTTTGAACATTTATCCTAGAAAAGTATTAATGATTTACACAAACACATCTTTCCACAGCAGAAGTCTACTATGCTTAGCCAAGCTAAAGCTAAATACTTTGGCACCCACCACTGAGCTCTGGCATTCGTGAGGTTGCAAAAATAAAAAAATGGTTACGCTTTCTGAATCCATTCCTTTTCTTTACCACTTCTACATAATGAAGAATCAAAGAGTGGCTGCATTTTTTAGAAGTGCGTTTTTTTACAAGCATGTAAACAAACAACCTATCTTGTGGGACAAATTTTTGCTTTCTTCATTCTCCATTTCAGACTATCTTGAGAGAAAATGACAGGGGTTGTTGCTCCACAGCAGTTCTGTCCTTCTCCACACAGGCAGAACAAGGCAGCAGATAATAAAATAATTGACTGACTCCTCAGAAAAAAGGATGACAGAACTTTGATGCCTAATTTCCACAGAATTCCAATGTTTCAGTGAAACTGCTGTTTAAACCAAGGAAATTGAGAGACAGCTGTCTTCATATTGGGAATGTTTCTCATGAATTACAGTGTTTTGCCACAACACTCAATATGCTTAACAACTTTAAATTTTGGAGGTTGGTTTGTTTTTACTTTGCTAAAAAGAGCCACAGCCCTCCTAAAAAACAATCCACCATACACCAGAATTCAACAGTATATTTACCACTGTCTTCAATTATTCTTAGAAAGAAGAGCACCAGTGCTAAAAATAAGCTCATAAAACAGAGTCTGAAATACCCTCCAGAAACTGAGCAACTATACACTGGGAGAAAGAATCTATAAAGTCACTGCCTGTCAAAAGCAGCACTCACTGTGACCTCTGCAGCCATTAAATAAGCCAATTTTGCTATTACTAGGAATGTCAGATATGCTTTAACCAGTTCTGAAGTGCAGTAGGAAAGACTGCACTACAAAGCAGGGATATTCAAACTGAATTATTAAATTTAAATGAAATCACTCAGGAACCAGACACAGTCAAGAGCTCAGACTTCCCCATGAACAGCTTTATCTTGCCAAGTAGCTTAGGTATTTCTTCAAATGACAGTAATCTGCATGGCAGACAAAAGCTAAGCTACTCTAGTTGAACCTAGAGTACAGGGTATCAGTAGCTGAATATACCTACAGGACACAGTTCATCTTAAAAAGAGACCCTCCACCCCAAACCAACCAATCAATCAACTAAAAACCCACCCCAAAAATCTGCCTGTTCTTTCCTTAAAATTGTTCATAGTTGATCGGCATCTTCCAAAACAGTAATAACAAAGGAAAACCCGATTATAAACAATCATTCAGAAGGAAGGAATATTAAAGGCATTCAAAACAAAACTTATAGACTGGATAATCCAACACTCAGATGACCTTTCAGTTGCAAAACACTGACTTTACTAAACACTCTGTGAATTACTGTCCCCACGCCTTCTTAATAAGGTATACAGGGTTCAATTTCCCATGATATTTTGAAGTTACAGCCGCCTTGCAGATTTACTCCTGTTGCTAAACCTGTGCATAAAGTACAAGATCTGCTGCTGCTGTATCTTCCTGCCTCCAAAATTGAAGAATAATTTTGTGCAAATTCATAGAGACCAACATTAAGCCCTCATAAATTTTACTGCTTTCTCCTCATTTTCTTCACCATCACATCCAAAGGATACCCAACACCCATAATTTTACTGGTCTGATTTAGGATGACATTTTCTGAAACAGATTATAAAACATATGGACAGTCTGTTTACACTAGATTTATTTCACTTTAATTAGCCCTCAGCAGGAAACTAGTTTAACCTGAACTTAAGGTCCTTGGACACTAAATAAGTGTGTCCACACTGGGATTTGCACCTACTTAACTGAGGGTGTGATTTCATGATCAGTTTTCATTAGTCCAAACTCCAACTGATGCTGGAAAAGTAGAGCTGATACTCCTCCAGTACGCCAGTTCCAGCCCTTGAATGCTTGTGAGGCAAATCAAAGCAATGTATTGGTCCTGTTTGAACGTTACCTTCACCAAAAAATTTACATTTCAGCCATATCAGTGACTGACCCAATTCACTCCAAAATCATGAGTTCCAGCATCAGCAACCAGGAGCTGTTGGAAAGCTGGATACCACAGCTTTACAAAGCAGGAGTAAGAGCTGTCTTTTCCTTCCAGTCAGACTTAATCCAAAACTTTGCTCCTGACATATGACAGTGTATCATCAACATTCCTAAAAATCTTCCTCATTTCAGCAACATCAGAAGGACTAAACTTCAGATTATTACACTGACTCAAATGCTGCCCAGACATGTTAATTTACTGAAGTACTAAGAAACTTACTTACACAACTATGGCTTACTGGAAGAATTTGCAGAGATGACGGAATGACAGAAAGACTCAAACGTGTGCATAAGCATGTCTCTAAAAATGAACTTAATGTCTGATCTAGAAAACTTGGTGAATTGGCATCAGCCACACCCCCTACTCAGTTCTTTAAATTATACATTTATTTAGTGCATTTAATGCAAACTAATCTCCAAGAAATTAAACACTTCACTTCAGAGCTCAAACACAGAACAAGTGCAAAGGATGGCTGCTTCTGCAATCCTCACTCCACACGTAAAGACAACAAACCCAAGATCCTCCACAATTCTGAAACGTCCTAAAAATGATCAGAGATTGAAAACTAGCAATGTTCCTGAATGCAAAACCTCCATTAATATAGTGGGAGGCACACAAGGACATTTTTGAAACTCTGTAACTCTTTCACTTTCTTTCACAGTAAAAATAAGCTGAGTTAGTTAAAACAGGAAAACAACCAAAGACACAATACAGTATTTCTGTGACTACACAGCCTGCCGCTTAAAGTCATACTATACAGGAGATACAAACAATTTTCATTGTTATATCAATTTGAACTTTTCTGCTCACTTTTAAGTAATTTTTACGTCTTAACAGGGAAGACACAACACTGGATTCTAAGGGGGAAAAATGCAAGACATGAAAAAAAGGGAACAGTGAGTAGTTACTGATATTAAGGATACACCCACTCCAGTTTTAACTTTTCAGGAGGCAGCTCTGTCCTAATATCATCATAGTTTTCTACATCAGAAGGAATGTACATTGTGATTGGTCGACCTCGCATGAACATCTTGATATATTCTCCCTCTGTTGAAACAAAAAAGCATATTAATCATGTGGCAAGTTTACACAATAAACAAGCACAAAAAAACAGACCTGTGATATAACAATTATTTTTGAAATGTGAGCTTGGTAAAGGCCCAGGTTTTATTTTCTTTTTAAACTGTACTTTAACACACACACACACACACACACAGAGTGTTAGTTGAATTTGTGATAGAACAGACTAAGCATGTAACACTTTAGACATGCAAGTTAAATTACGAAGGCAAATTTCAACCTCAAATCTGAAATGGAATAAATAAGTCACGGTAGCACAAGATAAGGTATGTCAGGTTGAAAAGGACCTGAGGAAGTCTTGAAATCCAACCTCTGGCTGCCCATGAGGCCAGACTAGGTTGCTCAGGGCTTTGCCTAATCCAGACTTGAAAACCTCCAAGGATCTAGATGGCATAGCCTCCTTTGGCACCTGGTATCTGTCAGCACCCCCAGGGCTGCTCCCTGTAGCACCTCCATTCCCAGACTGTGACCCTGCCAGGGACATTTCCTTCCCACAGGTGCAGGACGTGGCATTTGTGCCTGCTTAATTTTGCGAGGTTCCTGCACGCCCATGCATCCAGCACATTATCTGTGAACTAGAGCATCCTAAAGATGCTAAACAGAACAGGTCCTGGCCAGAATTCTGCAGGCTCCATTTGTCACCCGCTGGCTACCAGGCAGAGTATGTCTCTGGTCATTTCAGTGGTTCTTTCACCCACTGAGCTGCACACCTATCCAAATCCTAATAGCCAAAATAAGACTAAAGGATACTGCAAGGACAAGTGTCAAAAGCTTTGCTGGAGAATATAATCCAGAATTACATATCATCACAAACTAATACACTGAGTTAGTAAGTTATGAAAAACATTACAATTACATAGTATTGCATACTGCATTGTATCCTGAAGAATGGAAAGAAGCAACAGCTCCTAATGACTGCAGCTACAATACTGCCTTATAGCCATGATAAAGCACATGCATTTCACTAATTTTGCATCAATGAAATAGTAACATTTTTCCACTCTTCAACTTCTTTAGTAATTAATATCTATCACTAATGCAACTATTTTCCAAAGTAATAGAATATTCTGCTCTGAGTTTGGAACTCTGATATTTTTTTTTTTTTTTTAATGAGTGGGGATTTGAAAATCATACCAGACATGGGGAACTAAGAGCTCAAATCAAGATTTGAATACCTGAGTAGAACTGGAGTAGAAGAGCTGTAAATTGTCAATACAATATTAAGAAATCTCTAATCACATTTGATGCAACCAATATTAAGCTCTAAAATTGAGACTTCTAAACAATTACTTCCATGTTTCTTTCAGAAGACAAACTTGAGACAGACTTCACATAAATGCTCAGGGAGTGCTTGGAAATATTTCCCCAATTAAGCATAAGATTATTACTCAGACTACGTGACTGTGCAATCTATGTTTTGCATTTCCTAAAACATCTAAAATTGAAATTATGGGAAATTTAGGCTTATTCCTACAGAATCGTGGCTTAACAACTCAAATCAAACTTGGAGATCTAAAAGGGCAACAGAAACTAGAAAACTTTGGGGACAGCAGAAGCAACATAGTCTCTTGCTTACATAAACATTTTTAGAAGATGCAAAAATCAAGAAATAATCAAAGTTGTGAACAAGACTAACCTTAAACCAGGGTCTCTACCTTTCTCTGATTTTGAAATATCCCTGCTATATAGACCCAGAAACATATTCTGTCTTACTGCAGTCAGAAGAGAATGAGACATGCAAAATCTGTAACTACTTTCATTCACTAAAGTTCTAAAGCTATCTTGCACTAAGTTTGGAAATTAATTCTTGACGCTCAAGCTAGACAAGACAGAAGAACAGCAACCATCAGACTACTGAAAGAACGTGGTGAATACTCTAGGTGACTTAAAAGTATTTCTGATCATAACAGATTTTAGAATTTTATTTACTTTATAATGTTGTTTAAAATACCTCCTAATCTCTGAAAAGACCAGAAAGCACTAGCTTTGAATACAGAAGTGATGATCTTAGCACCTAGCAATGATTTGGACAGTGCTGACACACAGAAAAAAAAAAAAATTAGTGGTGACCCAATCATGTATTCAGTTATTCCTAACCTGAGAAAAAATCACACAAGCTCCTCGGTTAGTTCTAACATCACTTGTCACTGTATTGACCAAACTTAAACAGATAATGAATCCATGTACTTGAACACAAGCTACTACATTCTACTACATGCATGATACTGTGAAGATTTCAGAACACATATGGCTTAATTTGTCAAAAGCATCTGGTTTTAGTCTTAACACACTGTAGTTAGAGAGTTCTTAACGCTTATGAGTTCTAGCAGTTTTTGTTTGTTTGATGAAACACACCGTTTATCAAATTTACCAAGTTACCAGACCTAAAAATATGATTAGCCTGTTCAAGTCAACCTTCTGAGACTAAGAATTCATGTTACTTGAATTCTGTGTTGCTTTTGATCCTCAGAAAGTTTACCCTGTGCTGGAGCAAACAGTCCAAGTACTGAAGTCTAGGGCAAAAAAACCCCACAGGTTCAAGAAATTATTCCTCACCAGAAATTGCAATAATGAAGCAATGTAAAACTAACACATTTATAAAGGTTGTTCATTATTTAGTAAATTAACACAAGGAAAGTTGAGCCATATAAGTCCAGAATGAAAGGAACAAATATTGAAAAGAAGAGAAACAGTTGTTTTGCTTCTTTCTAAGAACAAACCCAGCTTCTTTAAACAAGAACCCCGTGAGTACATACACTGACAGCAGTAGAAAGCTTGTCTCACATAAAATAAAAAAGAACAAAGAAAATTACTTCCTGGCAGCTAAATTAGAAACAACAGTTATTTTACCAGATGTGCCATTGCTTAATTGCATTGCTGAGAAAAGCTAAAGATTGGACCTGTCACTAGTTGGACACAAATGTTTAGATAATTACTCCAAACTAGTATCATCTCATTTTTCCACCAATATATTTTTATAGTATGTATTTTCAGAGATAAAATAGCACTGGCCAAACCCAAGAGTAATGTATTAACAATGACCTTTCTATTAAAATCTGGCACCCACACTCTTAGAAATGAAAGCCTGAGGGTATTTACAAAAGACTGCTCATTTGTGCAAGTCAAATTCTTGATTTAACACTGAGCTTGATACTTCTGGTTCCACAAGATCAGTGCAAAGTGACACCAAAAATTTAGGATCAAATTTCTCATTGTTGCTTAGAGCAGTGGACACAAGCTGCAACTGAAATTTTTATCGATGGAAGCTGTTGCACCTGTCGGATTCTGAAGATGAGAGAGATGAAAAGTCTAAGAGGAATTCAGTCAAGTCTCTGGCCAGAAAAGGCTCTCCTGGAGCTCAGGGAAAAGAATATCTGCAGGGCATTCAAATATAAACTTGCTCTCTGAACTTTCCATTAAAGAAAGAACATTCTTAACGTTTATTAGCCAGCTGCACTTACACAAGATTATCTTTGAAGATAGATATTTAACACACTTGTTAAAAAGACATAGGCTAAGCATAACTTGATTAAGCCTCTGCTTACAGAAGAGGAACAATTAGGAAAAAAGAGACAACCCACTGAAAGATTTTTCTGTCTAAAACTGTAAATTTCCTTTTGTCAGAATAACCTGTAGGGCAGATATAATGTTAATGTAAAAATCTTTTGAAATACTAGAGAGAATGGCAGCATATCAACAACACCATTCTCAAGCAGCAACTAATTGCCTGAGGCCACATTCTTATATCTGCAAGTTAGGAAAGTGATTTAACCTTTTCATACTATACTTGCTCAAATGAATGCTCAAGAGCACTCTTCCCTGCATTCTCACTATTTTCCAGTACAAAGCAGCATATCTAAACTTCTTTTTCCTTCTTGTGGAAGTAAAGAGCCTTAGTTACGTTATGACAGACTATGTGTATAATCCAGAAAAGTGAGGAAAAAGTAAAAAGTTTTAAAGAGTGGGTAGAAAAAACACTAACTCCAGCCAACAAAAAAAATCCTTGATAATTCTGGTATCTACCAGCTTGCAAACAATAAGCATGAGAGCAAAAATCTCTACTCCATACAAAGACACATTCAGACCCCACTATCCTCTCTGTGCAGAAGCATTTGGGGAAGGCGGAGTAGAAAGGAATAGGACGGCATACCTTGAAAAACCCTTGGCACTTGCTAAGTTAATCTGGAACTGCAGACATCCTATAAATCCTTTCAAATATGGATCACACCAACCAAAAAGTACAGTTGAAGCCCTGCAGATAATACACCCAGATGCCACAAATTATCCACGCCACAGAAAAATAACAGCTCAGGCCCAGAGCTGCTAGAAAAGGTAGCATAAGAGGATGCAGCACCCTGGCTTCAGCAGCCAGCTCTTCACCGGGAACAGCTGTAGCTGCTTTTCTGTAGCCTTGAGCTCAAATTCACAGCCCTTGCCAAACTCTGCTTGGCTCTGCAATAATTCACCTCTGGAACCTCGACAGGCTCTTTGCACAAGTGCCAGGGAATACAGGATCAGCACTCCCAATTTCTGCTCCCAGGACTGAGGGTTATTAGCCTTATGCAGCAGCCTGCTGGGTGTGCTGGACCTAAGCAAACTCCATGCAGGTCTTGGCTCCTTGTGGGTTCCCCAGAGGTTTGGGGAAATTATTAGCTCAGCCACAAAGATGCAGAAACGCTTAATCTGACTAAAACATGACCCCAGTCAGCTGAAGGGACACAAAACACCGCTCAGAAGGAAAGACACAAAGAGCCACAAAAAGCCAGAACATGGTGAGGGTCCATGTAAAGGTGGGTTTGAGCACTCATCAGGCTTATAGCTTTGCAAATTCATGTAATGAGCTGCAGGAACATCCTGGCTGAGCTCAGCCTAGTCCAGCCCAACAGACACATGACATGCCCCTCAGAGCCCTCTCTCTGCCTGCATCACTCTGTTTTTAACTTCACAGGGTACTGCAGCACTCGCTTTGGAAAGCACAGCCTTGGCTCTTACTGGGATATACACAAACACACTCTGCTGCTTTCAGAATAGCATCCAAAAACCTCCATCTCTCATGGTGATTGGGAACCTCTCAACTTCCAGGTGACAATATCACATGGTCAGGTTGTTTTCTTTTTGTATGTGTGACAGCATGGCTGCTCACTTCAGCACAGGTCTGCCCACCTGCTGTCTGAAAGCACATCAGGTGAGCATGAAAACAGCAATCCTCCCAGCCTTCACTTTGAAAAATAAAAATATCCAGCTATTTAACTCTCTTTTTGAATAATAAGGTTTTGGTTCATCTGCACACCACCACAAAATTTATCTTTTATGATTGTGGGTGCATGTAGTATTACAGAGGAGAACCTACCAGCGTGTTGATGCATTAACATTTTCCACAAGGCTACAGACCTCCATTAGAATTACTTCTGATACATCCTAGGATTGCATTTTTATTTTCAGAATAAGTGATTATATGATCAAGTAGCATGTTATCACCCCTTTCCCCACCATTTAATTCTGGCAGACAACCTGTTCAGAACATTACTAGCAACTCCAGTATGTGTGATCTTTCACTTTGAATAATTTAATTTTGTCTTATACTACTCCAGGCCTCAGGAACATCTAGGCCTCACAGTATTAAAATCTGAGCTTTCAACTCTATCAGTCTGGACTCTCAGCTTCAAGCTATCAGTTAAATTTCACTGCTACTACTTTTCTGTGTTAAGTTCATTAGCGTAAACACTAAGCCAAATAGGTCCCAACAGGTTGGAAGCAGATGTTAGCAACCAGAGAATCTGCTGCAGGTTCTTCCAAAGTTTATAGGCTGATAAAGAACAGAGGAATAAACATGTTCATGAAACAAGATGCTGCTAGTGAGAGGGAACTCCAGAAGCCTGTCTGATTTGCAAGGAAAAAAATGCATCTTCACTCGCAATCACGATAAGCCAGTATACTTACCTGCATGCAAAGAAACTGTTGGTAAAGAATGTAACACTGAGAATCCAGGACTAAAACTAGGGGCAAATAAAAAATTGCAGACAAACAGTAGACTGAAAATTTTTTGCAAAGCCTCCTTGTATCAAGAGATGATTACCATTAACATAAATAAGCTTTTAAAGTTACAAAAGCAAAAAGGATGAAGAAAAAACAAAAAGCAGCACAAAGGCAGCAGTGAAATTCAATTCCCAACAATCTCTACCAATTGACATTTGGAAGAAAGCTTAAAACTCAGCAATTCAGGGAAAGCAAGCTGGAAGGTAAGGCCAATGAAAAAAACTGCAGGTGATAACAGTAGCTTAGCAAAGATATGGCATGAAGTCAGCATAGGAAGACTCATGCAATGGCATTTAAGCAATTTACTACTTTCTGTGACTGATATTCTCAGGGGAATATGGAAGGTTAGCAAGGGAAAATAATAAAAATAATAGGAACTGAACGAAGGAGAAAAAAATCAAAGAGGTCTTCGTAGATTAACTCAGAAATATCTACAGCTAAAAGCCATTCAGGAGACAAGAAAGCTACTGTTTAGATACTTCAGAAATTTAAAGAGAGTGACATTATAAAACCAAAATTCTCCTCTTTTCCAAAACACATTCCTCAAAAAGAAATCATCAAGGAATACACAGTGGTTTTGTAGAAGCATGTGAGAAGCCTTCATCATACTTACTGATTTCTACAACACTGGACAAAATATTTGAAGAATGTATTTTATATCACACTATTCCTCATTATTCTGACAAGATGCTGAGGTAGCCCTGCAAATCTGTGCTGTAATCAAGTGCTCTTCAGCTAACAAATAATGGGAAGTCTAATGAGCATAGAGTAGCGCTTATATATATATATACACACAGAGAGTAGGTAATAGTGAACAACTAGCAAAATTATCTGGTTTTCTACATGGTTTTAAGTTTATTCCTAGAGGAATCACTACAGGAATTTTGCAAATTATTAGTGACTATTTTTCAGTAGGTCCCATCCCATCTAGTTTGAAAGATCAACATGGGTCGATGCACTAAAACTCTCACCTCAGTTCTATTTGTGTGTATCATCTCAATCTCACCCTTAAAGTGAATTACAAGCAAGTGAAAAACCCCCAAAGACTCCAACTAGCTTGGCCAAGCAGAACACGCTAGTAATATACAATAAACTACCACATCCAGAGTACATTTATTAATCTGTCTTCACCCTCTAGTTGCTTGACCAGTAAAGTTATGCTTTTTAATACTACAAATAGCTTCTTTCCCACAAGCTTTCTGCTTTCAGGCCTCTGTCCAAGAACTCTGCAGGACCACTAACCTGAGGGACAAAGGCTCAGAAAGCCTGTTTCTAATTTAAAACAGGGCTAACAGCACTGAGACAAATAACCAAATTCAGCCACCATGCCCAAATCATTACATTTTAAGTTATAGTGGAATTAAAATGTGGCTGCAGGTCTGCCATCTCTCACCCCAAGCTATGAGGCTTGCTGAACCTGACAAGATGACATGCACTGTTGCTATTGGTGCACTGCCAACCAAATAGTTGGACAAAGCAGATGAGACGAGAGATTTGCCTTGATTTGGAATGATTTTACAGCTTGGCCTTGAAACTTCTTACCAGATTTTGGTTATTAATTTTATGTAATTTGATAAATAAACCAGAGTTACAACCTTGCTTTTTCATATATAAGTTGACACTAAGAATCTAAGTATTAGCAACATTTACCATTTGTAAAGAAGTGAAGTTTTAATATTAAACTATAGCTTTTTTATTAAAAAAGGAAAAGGACTCAAAAAGGAACACTGGACAAAAATGAGCTCAATAAAACTGTATTTAAATGCTTCCTGCTTAAATAATAAAATTCTGACTTCACCAAGAATCAATTGTAAAACCTCCCAAATACAAATTCAGTTTTTCGACAGTATTGATGATTTTTAATAATATGCACTGTGCCTGAATGAGATCAAGCAGCTCAATAATGTAACTACCAAGTACAATAGCCTGGGTCTCCATTTGCCCTCAGATACATAAGCACCTTCAATAATGATCTGATAGAAAATCTGTGTCTGATGAAAAAACTGATCCGAGGTAGTTATGGAATTTTGCGCTCTCAGTGGACAGAACGCATTGTCAGCAGGGCAAATTTTTTCCATTGTGTGCTTCATGACTGCTCTGTTCTGTGAAGCTAGAACTATAGCACAGTTAAACTAACAGAAGAAAAAGTACTGGAAACTAATAAAGCACAAGAAAAGAAACAAATCACACCAAACCAAATGTAGGAATGCAGTGCATGTTTTTCATTAATTCTTTCACATATGGTTTTTATTGCCATCCAAAAAGTTTAAGTGTCTCTTATTACTTTATAATAAGTGAGCAAGTGATTCATATACGGAGCTGCTATCACTGAAAATCAAACTCAAACACAGAAACTCAGTGAAATAAATAATCCTTTATCTTAAAATAATCCAGGCCATTAACTTCTGGGTATAAAAATATGAATGTCTTATGATTAATACTTTAAAAATGTTTCTGCTGAAGTGAAAAGCAAGATGGATTTTATACGCAATTATAAACACCTGCTTGTAAAGAATTTAAAATAACTTTAGTTAAGGT
Organism: Sclerurus mexicanus; assembly: GCA_013396755.1. Classification (NCBI taxonomy): domain Eukaryota; kingdom Metazoa; phylum Chordata; class Aves; order Passeriformes; family Furnariidae; genus Sclerurus; species Sclerurus mexicanus. The sequence goes on along the minus strand of VWZF01003565.1, from coordinate 700,585 downwards.
TCTTTTAAGGCTGCAGTAAGCACCTGTTCATTTCACCCATATCTTCTTTCATTTTCACAGAATTTTAATACCTTCTTAGTACTGGAGTTTATGGTAAAAATGTTGGCCTGACTTACAAAGATAAATAAACAAACTGACCTCTGCTTCAGCACATACCCAGATGCATAAAGCTCAGGACTAACTTTAACACAAAGTAGATGCAATTCAACCCAAGTGGGAGAGATAAAGGCACCGAGGGAACAAAACTGGGTACTGAGAAGGTATGTAATGAACACTGTAACACACATGGCCCCAGCATGGAGCTAAACAGAGGAAAAATCAAGGGGTTGCCCGCAAGGCAGCTGCAGGCTGTGGTTCCCTACGCTGCTGCTGCTCCTGGCAGGAGAAGAGAATTGCCTAGGTCTCATCGACATTTACATGCAACACTCTCTTGGGGGACTCCATATGAAACCAGTCAATTCAGACATTCACTGAAGCCAATGCCTTTCACTACTGAAGTTCATCTAAGATTGTCACTTGCTCCTCAAGTCTTTCACTGTAATAGCTAATACATACTATCAAGAGAAATCACAATGAATCTGCACAGACTGTCACAAGACAGATAATACTGCAGTAACTTCTACTGCTAGGAAAATCAGGTTCCAAGAACTAAATATGCAAAAAAATATATTTACCTATATTTTGTGGTACTGTGTTATACCAACATTTTCAGAAGAGTTTGTTTCCTTTTTTTTAATTCAGCTATTAAAGAAAGTGATTCCAGGATATTCAAAGCTACACAGAATTGTCATCTTCCATCCAATTATCCCATGCAAACACCTTCTGCTACGATAATTTGCAATTTCACAGTGATTCCAAACTTATTTTATGCGTGTATAAAGACACTGAAGCATTTTAAATGTAGATTTGCTTTGAAGCTTGACAGCTTGCACACCAGCAGCCTTCCCCAGAGCCTCTCTCACAGAATTTCTAGGTCTAGGAAGCATGCTGACACAATTGTTACCACAGGAGCCATGTGCCGGGGGCATATACAGTGCATTATGTACAGCCCAGTGAAAGGAGCAGCTCAGGGGAGCTGCTGGAACTTAATTAACACCATGCTAGAGACTGCTCCCCTCTAGGGGCAAAGGCTGGCAAGCCACAAAGGAGTGTTAAAGCAGCTGTAACTTTTCATGCCTTTGGGTTGCAGAACAGGAAGGTCCTGTACCAACACCATGAGCAAAGGCAACCCTTCATCTCAGCCCGTCCTGGACAACACTGTCTCAGCTCCACAGGATTGACCTCCAGAAACCTTATGCTAACTCTCTGTGCAACTCTTCAACTTCCTGACCAGCTGGGTCAAGATGTCAGTCAAAAACTATGGAAACTATTTATGTGGGAACTATCAAGTACAAAACAGGCTAAAGTCACCTGGCCCTGACCAGGACACTGGATTACAGAGAATTGACTACATATTGCTAAGGTTATACTAGACAGGACGGGTGAACCCTCTGCAACAACTGAAACACATAGTTACTTCTGTGGCAGTAAACACAACAACACAGTCTCACACATACATACAGACACATACTCTAAAAGCTGTCAAAAAAAGGACTCACTGGTACATATTAAAACAAACAAACAAACCAACAAACTAAACCAAAACAACAACCCAAAAAAAAAAACAAAACACAAAACACCTCTGAATCCAGCTAATTGCAAGTCCATCTGTGTTAGAGGCAGAATTATTTTTTGCCACTATACGTGTTTAAAATGCAGTAAATGCATTTTCTATGATAAGACTTTCCATCTTCCGTATATGTGGGTCCCTGTTATCTGCATCATGTTTCTCTTTCATTCCAGTTAGGCTGAGAACAGACTAAGGCATGACACACTTGGAAGGTGCCCATTCATCACACCCTCTGCATAGTAACACAACAGATATCATTGAGGCCACTTAAGTTATAGCTACCAGGATGAGAGAACTGCCAATTCTTAGCAGAACATGTAGAACTGTAGAAGCATATGGCATGGAAAGAATTAAAAATACTGAACGTATTTTAGCTACATGCAACTTGGTTTTGTGAAAACTGATTTTAGTAGAAACAGTATTTTCAATATAACAGTTTTATTCAACCCTTGCAAAGGTAAATTACAGCTGGTCTGGCCACTAGTCATTACTTTTCCTTTTACGGTAACCACTGTTGCACAAATATACTGTTCCTCAGTTGGTGTTAAGTAACCTGACATAAAGAAACATTTCTTCTTTGTTCTTGATGCTTATGCATTCTCTTTCACACATCTTGTTTCTGAAGGGTGCTTTTGGTAAGCATCAATTTAGAATGCCTTTATAACTGTAATTTCTCTATGAATTAGAAAAAGATAAAGCAGTTGGATTCAAGTTGATTTTGCTTTCATTCCAACAATTTGTATATTAACTTCCAAAAAATCTGAGGGTTTTTTTTCCTTTTTGAAGGAGACCAAAAGCAATCAAACTGTGAATAATGTAAACTTGCTGACAGCACAGAATCTGAAGACTAGAGATTTGTTAATTAGCAGCAAAAAAGCATAAGACAGAACCCCTGTACACAGATATGTTGTGTACAGCATGCGCTTGGGTTACATGCTTTAATTTTGAAACTGCATGCTTCAGGAGTTTGCAGGACATCAAAGCAGAGTAGTTTTGCGACACCAGAAGTGGATTTCTTTTGTTGTCACATCCCACTATGTTCAGATATATGGCTCCTTTTCCTGACTGAACAAGCCAGCAGCAGGTAGCCACAGAATGCAAGATTCATTGGTGCAAAGACATACACTTTAGAAGAGACTCATTTTTCATTTTAGGAGACTTCAGTCTCTGTTCTTGTCTAATCAGTGTGTATATATTGTAATATTGGCAAGACAGAAAGCTGAGATAAAACAAATCTTTTAGTTGGCAGTTCTTAATACTCTGATATCTTAGGCAACAATGCAAGCCTTCTATTTCAACACATATTCCTCTCTGAGGAAATGATGTATGTCATAATTTATTTCAGACTATCCCCAAATAATTCCCATATAGATTGCAATGTGCATATGCATATAAATTGCCATAAGAGGAGAGTTGAAATATTTATGAAATGCTAAAAAAGTTTTTGAGAGACCATGCACTGATGCTCCTTGATGTTGAAGAGCCAAATAAAAGATTTGTGAGAGTGCTAAATTAGAAGAAAGCAACCAAAGGGCAGAGCTTTATTCTTACCTTGGCTGTTTTTTTCACGAGTTGACATTTTTGCTGGTTATGGGACAGAAATAAAATATCTTAAAACTATTTCTAAAGTCTCGCTCACACCTGCTTGGATGAAGACTGGCACATAGGTCAAAACTTCAGATTTTTGTTTTCATAACCTCTCTCTATGCACATACACACAGAGAAAACACTAAAGAAAAAAAAAGCTTTTGTTTCACAAAAGTAAATCAGTCCCACACCCCACCCATCAAAACTTTCTGTACTTCCTAAAGATCCAGTCTGATAAGGCATTTCTCCATAATTTCAAAGATTCATATAAGTGTCTGGATTTAACGCTTGGCCAAATGAATTCTTGGAGCTTATTAATGCTTTTTTACCTCTAAATCCTTGTTTCATAAGCCTATGTCCCAATGTATTCATTTACAGGAAATTACTATTCAGTCAAAAGCAAATATTTTCAGCTTCATCTAGTATTTATAAATAAATGTTTTTATTTACCTTGGCTGACAATGACATCTTTGTGCCTGCGGAAAAATTCAAAATAATATTGTTAATAATATGCAAAATACTTATCAAGGCAATACTATCTCGTTTTTACACATTATTGCATTTGGCAATGCCATCAGATTCTGTGTACAGTGTAACTGTTGTATAGGATGCTAAATAACAAAACATTTTACCCATATAATATTTTATGCAGTTCACTGTATCCTTCAAGTGACTTAAAGTCTTTGGCTCCATAGCAAAGGTTTCTTAGAATTAGTCTGATAATAACAAAATGCAAAAAGTTTTTAAAAATAAATAAGGGAGGGCATGTTCTTTGTGCACAGAAAATTCCATTTCAAGAGCACGAACTTGTAATAACCAAATGTTTTAAGCTGCCAAACATCCTCAGGCCTGCATGCAAAGCATTTAACACCTGTCAAAACAAGATGTCAGCATAAAACCCCACAAATTTTTCTAGGAATTAATGCTATTGGATGCATGGATTAAATGTAAGCAAGTTGCAGTTTCATTTAAAACAGATCCATGCAGCATTACTGGATGCGCAACACAAAGACTTCAACAGAGTGCAGCTGAGATGACTCTCCTTACCAGAGGCAAAAATGAATGAACAAAAACCCTCAATAATTTTTTCGTGAAGAGGGAAGAAATACTTATTTCCAGCATCAGAGCTACTTCTTAATAGAGTGATACTCCTTAGTGGGAGAATGTATTGCATAAAACACCCTCTTGAATTCATTTGAAATTCAGCAGAAAGGTATGAGTGGCATCCAGCATTTTTAGCTGGATGGCGGTCAATTTTCTGTAACAGTGACAAAGGGTCAAGCATATGCATGAGGAAAGTCATCTCTGGCTATTGGTAGAATCACCCTTCACCACAATGCCAAATGAAAATTTAAAGTATATTCCCAGTCTTGTCGAAAAACACTGCTGTGGGAACCCCCTTACTTCTTGTGGCTTTATCACACTGATTTACAGCTCAGTGCTGGCTTAAAGACTGAGCTTAGTAAACAAAGTTCGTATCCTGGTCTGACAGTGCAAAGCACATGTAAAACATTTCTGTTCTGGGGCCCACATCAGGGACTAAATTCTACTCTCTGGCACCAGACTCGCGAAACTTCAAGCAGATGAGGCCAATGTTTCTTAATTGGGAAAAATAAATACAAGATAATAATATGCCTTTGCACAATACCAACAAGTTCTTATAGAAATACGTTACACAGACTGTGAGTATGAAATGAGCATTAAATGTTCTTGTATGCAAATAATGCTTTTATTATAAATGTGAGCGTAAGAACAAGGTACACAAACAGTATAACACCCAGTCTTCAATCAGATGATGGTCTACAATTGATAACGTTTGAAGCTTTGCAATTTGCCAAATACAGTTAAGATACAACAGCTTCAACTTATGTACAGACAACTCTCTCTAAAAACAATTAAAACTAATCTTTCCTTGTCTGCTCTTTTCTTAGACACTTGAATATTCTTCTACATTAGAGACTGTAGAAGAGCAACATTGAAAGCCTCTTACAAAATAAGCAGAATCATAGAAAAATGAAATAAAATACCTCTATTTTGACCATGCCTGAACCAATATACAAAATGTCAATAAAAGTAAAATTTATTTCTTATTTTCAGCAAATTTGAAGTATATCCCACACTGTGAAAGATATTTTAGCAGCATAGCGAAAACTCAGAAAAAAAAAATAAATCAAGACAAAGATTTTTTCCATTCCAAAATATTATCTAGCAGTACCCTGCTACAATCTAAATTGGCAAAATGTTTTTAAATTCCAACACTGAAAACCAATTACAAAAGAAAAAAGAAATACTTGCAAAATATGCAATGCATAATCCCCTCACACACAGCACTTCACTGCTCTGCAGAACTCTTCAGGCTAAGTATAAAGCTTTTAGTAAATGTGCCGATATCCACACCCAGGATTAATCTGTTTTTGTTCTTCCCATTCCTGGGAAAGAAGGAATGCACTTGCACCACTCTTGACTCTAAGTATATATTTGACAGTCTTACATGCAAATTAAGGAGAACACTACAGAAAGAATCATAAAAAGACTCCGAACAGTCTGAGCAGTTTTATTTGTCATAGTGGGAGGGGTTTTCAATTAGTTATGCCTTGTACCAGTTAATGGCTACTTGAATGAAAATTAATGAGCAGATCTATGAATCTGCAAATAACACCGAGCTGGAAGAAGACACCAGCATTCTGGGGAGATACTGGCAAACAAGAGAGGAGTCAATCAAAAAATCAACACCATTTCAACAAATTCAGCAAAATTTCAATGAAGTCAAAAAGAAACTAAGTGGGTGAATACAAAGTGGGAAGTCCAATTGGCAGAGAATACTGAGGACAAGAGTGGATCACAATAGGGGTCAACAATGTGGAGTTACAGCAAAAAGCAAACTCTTGACCCTGTGCTGACAGGAGAAGGAGGAGTAACTACTCTGTGCTATTCATCCCCAGTGAGGCCTTCACTGGAGACCACAAACTGAGAAAACCTGCTGCTGAGGAAAAGGACAAGAGGACTGATAGGCTGTAGTACATTACCTACTGGAGATGACACTGAAAAGAAGATCCCTGCATATTATCTAGAACCTGCAATCAGGAACCTGTTAAACATTCAAATGGAAAGACCTGCCTGAAATCATAAAAGTATATTCCTACTCTTACAGTCTGCTTTAGAAACACACATACTATTTGAAATCCAGTAAACTGACTTCAAGGAAATACACTTGCATTTACAAATCAGCTTTAATTACAAAAAAAAAAAGGTTGGAAGCTTCACAACAGTGGCCTTAAGCCATAAATCTTAAATCATAGTACATAATTCTCCTAATCCAAATGGGCAACATTAAAATATACTTACACAAAAATCCTGCATTCACATTTTATAATAGTACTAAGATTCCATTGGCACATGAAGCATCACACTGGCAGGTTACGTAAATAATTACTTATGGTAAAAAAAAAAAAGATGCAAATGGTCCTAGCATATACACAAATAAGTTCACTAGAATTAAGTGATTTGATAATATTATGACTCTAAAGTTTACTTGCTTTTATGTACCAAATCAATACATACTTGTCTGCATTCTTTGTCACTTTTGATATTAATTTAGATGTTGATGGTATTCTCATCAGCTTGTTACGACCATCATCTGAACTCTCCCAAGCACTGTGAGGCTTTTCAGCAGCATAGGATTTCTTTATGCTAGAAAAAAAAAAAAAGAATATTTTAAATGACAAGACAATAATATAACAATAACTGGAACTCGTATGCAACGGACAGATCAAGCAGCAGGAGACAAAAGCAGAGCTAGGTCTTCCTTCAAGCTGAAGCATGAAACAGGAAAAAAAGGTTAGTCAAAAAGTTCTAACTGGATGAATGAACACAATTGAGCAAGACAGTTGCCATATGTTTTAACTACTCCTTTGCATGTCCAAATGCTTGTGCATAAAGACTTGAACAAAATAAATCTTCATTACTACATTGCTAACAAATTACAATAGCAGAAAAAATTAGGCTAAGCATATTAGCCTTAAAGAATAAACTATATTAAAAAAAATCAATTAAGTAGATAAAGAAGAGTAATTTTACCCCCAATTAACTGTTCACCAGCTTTAGCACACTGATTTCTGAGGCACAACAGTTCTATCAGATTACAGTTTCATATGGCTGCTTTGCAGTTAGCACATACTGAACTACATTGATGGCTTTAATCTTTTTGAAACAAATGTCTGCAAACTTTTCAGGTAAGACAAGCTAGGTTTGGCCTAATACCACAGACAATTAAATTCATGAATTCTCATGTAATTTTTCAACAATCTTATCATAACCAATTTACACGAATAAGAACCTGCAAGTTATGCAGTCACTAATCCATTAATTTCACACACATCTTAGTCATGGAATACATGTTCAAAGAGAGATCTAGCCCAAATTATTCTTCAACCAGCTAATTTAGAGTTTGCAAATGTCCCGCTAATAGTATCATACTTCATCCAGTCAGAAATGCTTTTTGCAGGATTAAGTCCTGAAATGCAACCTTAGAAATGGCAAGCTCCTTCCACAGCACTTCAAGAGGCTCAAAGGTCCTGCGACAAACAAGTTAATCAAGTCAAACCATTATGAGACTGAAAGAGGCATTTATTTTTCCCCACACTGCAAAAGATTAGTAAGCAAGACTTCAGACATCTTTACAGTGAGATACCAGGCAAGAGAATAACAGGCCACAAAGTTCAGCTTCAGACAACTTACGGGTTTGTGCAAGACATGGAGACAGAGCCTTTATGGAGTGTTATAACATGCGTCAGTCAAGTGAAAGTTTAAATATTTATTAGAGCTGTGAATTCAAGCAATGCAAGACAACAATCTTGTGAACTACAGTAAATTTCAGAGGAATAAATTTCATTTTCATTTTGTCTTGGTCTCCTAAATGCCAAAAAGTAAGAAGAAAATTTCACACCTTCACAAACAGTAAGGTGACAATGAATGAAAAAAAGTAAAAAGAAACCATACCAAGTGATCTGCGTAGTTTTGAAACTCAGAAGACACCACCCAAATCTTAAAATCCATTTTCTTGACTTCAAAGAGTCATCTAAAATCCACAAAGTGCCTTTTTTTTCTGTGCCTAATTCCCACTAAAATGAGCAGGAACTTAGAGGCAATAAACTTCTGCATTTACTCAAGTCAAGCAGTTTTATGATCTGGGTGTAAAACCGGAACTTCATTCGTAAAGAATCAGAATAAAAGTGAACCATCCTGCACCATAGCAGGAATTTGGGAAGGGTCCAAAAAAAACCCAAAAAACCAAACACAAAAAACATAAACTGCAGTCACTTTGTAGAATATTTATAGAGTAAAAATTCCTGAAGAAAAGGTTGCAATGATACTAGTATTTAAAAAATACTATTATGAGATGTAGTAAATGGTCATGTGCAAAATACACTCCCATAATTAAGCTATGCCAGACTAAGTCTATGAAGTGTATTTTGAGAAAGATCAGGTCAGAGTAATCATTAAATATTTTAGAATAATGGTTGATTAGAAGTAATTAGGATTTCAACCAGAGAACAAAAAAACCTTCATAATCTTAAAAACTTATTTGAAAAAATGCCTTTTTTATGTACTTGCTCTGCTGCAAGGCATATTGAATGCATCTTGTCCAGCAGAAAAAATATCAAACATTAACTTGATCATTAGATTAAAACTATTTCACATGACTTGTTGTCAAATATGATCTCAGTATCATTATAATCATTTTCTAGTTCTGTGCTGTGGTACTGTGAAAACCTTTTAGCTGGTGCAGAACTCTTGCTTTCTTGAGTTTGCCTGTGTGTTTGGAGAGTCTGTGAGGAGGGCTGGGGAGAAGGTGATGCTTGAGTTTGTGGACTTTGATCATTAGAATGAGAGTCCTCTTTTTTTTCTTTCTGTCCTGGAGGTTTTTCCTTCTTTTTTTCTGTACCGCTGTAAAATAGAGTGTAACATAAGGGAGGAAAAAAAGGGAGAACAAACAAATAAATTAAAAAAGGTGGGAGAAAATGTCCTCTGTTAGAAGATGGGAGAAGCATGTAACAACTTACTATAAATAAACACAGAAAGAACACTTTATTATTTACCCATTCTCTTCAGGTTAGCATTTTGCTGAAATAAGATTTATTCATAAGCTCCAAAAATAAAATATAGTGAGGGAGGCATGGAAGATTATTTACGTATTTTTACTGTGTAGTCGTACCACATTTACTCTGATTTTAAAATGACCACAACTTTGATTTGAGCATGTCCTCCATTCACAGGTGCTCCTACAGCATTCAAAGCAGACACAAGTTGATACAGCACAATTCTGCCACCCCTCAGAAAAAAACCATTGTCTGCTTCAGTTCACTGAGTGCCTTACCCTGCTGCCAGCCAAGGCTCAGTGCAAGTGAAAGGCAGGACTGGGACTAGTGCTATCTCCGATTAGCTTAAGCCCACCATGAAACTATAACTCTCACTCTGTATTTCTGCACAGAACCTGCTTATCTTTGAGGTGCCACCAAAATTCTGAAATGCTGTTTCTTGTCCCTGAGCTCTCCCTGGCTGCATCAAAGGAAATCATCCCTTAAAGCTCATGTCTATTCTGATTTGTAGTGGACTTGCATCAGACTATCTTGCTACTTTTTTAGTACCTTCAATGATGGCTAAGAACACATCTTTATTTTCATAGTGCTATATTTATTAGGTTAATATCTGAAACAGATTTAAATACATGTCATTAAGAACCTTAAATCTATTAAGAATCAAACTAAAGGTTCACTAAGTAAAGAGAAAGATTAATTAAAAGACTCTTCTATAAGGTAACATGCCTTTTAATATACTAAATCATTCAAACAATACCAGGACCTGAAAGAAAAGAGTGCTCTGTAGTACACAGCCTATTTAATTTTTAAGATAAAAAGAATTAAACCTTCCAAGAGAGATTACTCAGTCAACAAAACCAGTAAGCTACAAACACCAGCTAAAAAAGAAAAAAGATTTTTCTCTTAGGGTCAAAGTAGCCTGCAAAGTAAAAAAAAAAAAACAAAACAGTATCTTTCGGAACAGGAGAAGCAAGATTTCTGTTCCCTTACACCAATTTGCCCTCAAACCCTTTCATGATCTTAATTCTTTTTGTTTCCACTTACCTTTTACCAAAAAACAATTAAAACAGTAAGACAATATTAAAAATAAACAAAAACGGCCCCCAATTTTAAAATATAACTAATAAGATCCTCTTTTTGCTTCTTTTGATATTTCAATTTAAGTGTGTCATCTACTACTGAGACAAAGCCCCCAACACTTACATCAGTTCAACTTTTCCAGCTGCTTTCAGAGAAGCAAAGCATTGAAAAACAGGTCAAAACATGAATAATAATATAAATCCCAAAATACGTTTGTAAGGATCACTCAGGATTTCTGCTGTGAACCACATTAACTAATTTAAAGTGTCAGTATAATCCATCAGTTACATTTTCTTTTCAAAAAAACAGATAAAAATATAACAAAGAGCTTTCACATTTCTTGAGGGCATATATGCAATCACAGAGAACAAAGCTTGAAGAACTGTGAGGTTTTGTTTAATAATTTATAGCCAAAAGTCCTTAATTAACTAGCTGCATAAAAAAATTATTACTTTTTAATCAGAAGACTTAGCTTGCATTTCTGGATGCAAGGCACACTACACCTACTCTTTTTGCAGTCTGTTGCAAGAAATGCAGAATACTGCAATATTCTTGGCATCTCTAGTCACTAAAGAAAATGAGTCTTTCTATTCCTATGACAAGTACACCCACAGACCTCTGCACTCACTATCTCACAAACATGAGATTTCACTTGTTATTATATTTTTTTAACAAAATTATATTTCAGGAAGACATGCTTCCAATGTCCCTTTCCCCTCTACTTGAGGATTTCAAAATACAGTCAAATAACGGTAAAAGACATATGAGAAGCAGAAAGAGAGAGAACACATCAACATGATGACTTCCTTAAGTCCACCTTGCATTGCTACCAAGAATGTTCCTACTTAGTCAGAATAATGGCTCACCTGGCATCAATCTGTCTCTGATGGGAGCATAGCAAAATTGTCCAGTGAGGTCATTATCTGTAGTCCCTTTCACCACACTTTTTGTAATATCTCTTTATAAGGACACATCAGCAATCCTGCAATTCACCTCTGCATTACCCCAGCAACCTCAGGTGAATGTCACCTGCTGACAGCTGCATGTCATCTAACTTCGCAAGTCAGTCTCATATTTTCTGTGTTCTTAACCAAACTCGTTTAGCTGATCCATCTCCTAGAGACCACAGGTTCAGTGTGGGAATCTCTTCACTGAGCTTGTCTGCTGCAGACTAACCATTTCACATCTTTGCCATTAGGTTCACTCCTTAACTGCATTGCTGAGCCACTCTGGTTTTGCTGGGTTGCAGAACAAGGTATACCTTGGATTTCAATGAAGTGCTTTTACCTACCACAGGTTAAGTGGGCTTCTTTTTTTGACTGCCATTGTAATTTGGAAGAAAATCATGTAGATATGTGGCAATCTGAGTACTGAATATCTTTGTTCTGAATTTATTTGGTTTGCTCACTTCTGCTAAAATCTTCAGCTTAATTGTATTATGACTGGCTAGTACAGACTGGCTCTCACACTAATACCTCTCCAACTAGGTCTTGTGTAAGAACTGAAACCAAATCAAAACCAGCACCTTTTCTTGTGGGTTTCCAGAAACTAGTTGTTCTGGGAAGCAGTCGTTTAACGCATATAAAAATTCTTTCCAAAACCCAACCTGATAAATTATTTCTTCAGCCTACATCTGAGTAGTTGAGAGTTATTACTATCTGTCCTAATTTTGCAGCTTCTTTAATTTCACTTAGTACAATGTTTCATCCTTTGGACCACAACACACTGGCATCTACTGTGGAGAGTCACTCTGAAACACAAAGACTACTCTTACCAGAAGCTGTTTTCAGAAGAATGTTTAGTCCTAAGAGAAAATGATCAAACAGGTCTCTGACACTCATTGGCTGGGTTTTGGTTTTTTGTACAAAATATAAACCTGTTTCCATTTCAGACTAAAGGGCTGAAATTTTCTCAACACATACACGACTTCATCTCTGTCAATGGGACATCATCTGCCTGGTGTTCACAGAACATTCCTGGGCTCTGATTTTAGTGATTGCTGGTATTTTAGCACACCATTGTTGAAATGAGACATGTTGCTGCTGTGAAGGTACTGAACCATCCCATCATCTCCATGATTTCAGTGTTCAGGTTGGTAGAAAAAGATTAAGTAGTCCAGGAAATGGAACTGGTCATTCACAGAAGAAATGCTCAGAGATGGCACCGCTACAGAGGCCAGAGACACACAGATGATATTAAAACCACACAAAACACAGACACTAAACTGCAACAACAGTAACAGCTTGGACACAAGTAAACCTTCTGTTATTTTGACTAGATGTATTTCTACATATAGTTAGAACATGAGAAGCCCTAGGCAGACTATGGGGTCTGTTCAGAATCTAAAGGTTAATTCTATATCTACAGATGACCATGTCCACTTGCTGCACCAATCCAAACTTCAGCCTGAAGAAAGGTCTGGACAAGTTGGGGTAAAGCAACCCATGACCAGCTGATATTCTCCTCTGGCCTCCCTCCTTTTCACCACAACAAGTGTTAGAAACAGACACAGTGACCCTGAGTTTGTAAGGAGATGTGACTACTATTAACACTCATTTACGTTTCTTTTCACCTTTCTTGAGCTGGTAATTCTACAAAAGGGCAAGTTTGTTTTCTTCTAAATACCAAACAAATTCAAAGAATAAAGACATGGGAGAGAAAGGAACTGATGGAAAGATAACTAAAGAGCCTTCCAAGGCCTTTCTAAAACATGCCTTTAAGAAGAGAGCTACACATCTTCAGCTGCACTGGAAGCACCAAAACCTCCCCTGGACAGTTATCTGGGGACCAGGGAGAGCTGGCCTCTGCATATTAAGGTTTTCCTCTTTTGGCCTATCCAGGTCTCCTTTTAAAGACCTTAACTCAGATGAAAGGGATGTCAGCCACTCCACTCTGCTCTTCTCATGTAGTCAAGCACTGAGCAGCCAATGAATCAAGAAGATGAGTCAGCACAAATGCAAGCTGAACACAACTGGAACTGGACTGGCTCTCATCAAAGTGCCAAAAGCCACAGGGGTAAGATTAATGGAAAAGTGCTAACTAAGAAATACCTTCCTGCAGGAATGTCTTTTGTCCCTGTGCTAGTCACATTAGCAGATAGAGACATATACTGATCACTGATTTACTGTTGAAAAGTAAACATGAGAATTCAATAAAAAGAAATATATGCAATGCTACACAATGAAGAAGAGCAAAGAGTGGGGCATTACCCTTGCTTTCGAAGTTCCAAAGGGCACTAAAGCTTTTTCTGGTTTCTTCTCGTACGGTTTATATTTGCATGCAGCATTTTTATTCCCCGAAGTATATCATTTCCCTGTCTTGTACAGCATAGTATTTACATCCACACTAGAAGATAAACCAGCCCCCGGAGTTAGCAGAGTACTCTACGGAGGCCAAGAATTTGTTCACATAACTTACCACAGTTACACACCAGAGTATTCTCTGCCCCATGGCTATATGTGGCAGCCTGTTCTTCACAACAAACAGGAATAGTTACAAAACCTACTGTTCAAGGGGCCACACAATCACTGTCTAACAGACCCACAGAAAAACACAGTTAAGCAAACACTTTGTTTACCACATGAAGCTGAAAGTATTACATGGAGAAAAACCACTATTGTTTGGTTCTTAGCTTGTTTAACTTACAAATTACTCAAGCAATGTTATTTCCACACATTTGAGATCTGATACAGATATGCTTCATAAACACTAAGTAACCATACTTTGGGTTAAGATTTTATACACAAAAATGCAAACTTTTATCTTAAACAATTCACTATTGTTTCACAGCTATTTTACTATTGTCTGCTATTTACACTCTAGACAATGAACTTAGCTTTGTCCTATAATTTCCTTGGGAAGAAAAAAAAGATGCATATCAATACCAGAAGGAAAAAAAATCCCATTAGTACTGGAAATGCATTTGCACATTGCCTTAGTGAGAATTCATTTTGGATGCTACACACTACAGAAATACCCTCCATTTGTGAATTCTGTTCAGAACCTTGCTGTAAGCAGCCAAACAACATGGTACATCTCCAAAGTTTATTTGTGCCTGGCTGGACTTCAGGCAGCTCTGCTGAGTGTTGTGCAGAGGCAAAAATCAAACTCTTGCTCTGTTTGATTTTGGGTTTAATATACAAAAATTTCGATTTTAATAACAATTTGGTACCTTTTTGCAGCAGATGAAAGAGTTTCTTTTTTGGCAACAGAAACAGATGAACTGTGGCCTGTTTTCCTGCTTCCTGTACTTCCATTAGTTATACATGACATGGAGATAGCTTCTCGGAGGCTTGGCTGACCTAGAAAAAAGTAATAAGGAAGAACACAAGGTTTTAGAGCTGTATCCAAAGGTCCTTCTGAAAACAAAGAGTTCTCAGTTGTGGTCCTGGTATCACAGAGAAGCAGCCTGAGCATTCAGGACAACCACCCAGTGACATACACTCATGAAAGCCTTAACCTATGCAGTTGGACCCAGAAGACCCCTGAGGGGAGTCAGCTTCTCTGCTACTATGCTGCCATGAAATAATTATTAAGTTATTTAAGAGCTGGGATTTCTAAGGACTAAAAAAAAACAAACAAAAAACACACTACCTCAAGATTTTCAGTTTCTTTTCAGCTGCCCCTTCCATCTTAAAATACTTTTCACTATACGCACTATGGTATAGCTATTAAGTTTCTGATTTTGTTCACTCTGCAGAACATCTGCCACATCCAGTGAACGTTACAGACCCTCTCCAGGGATGAATCAAGAGTGTGTATGTGAAGAAGGCTGTTGTCTGTCAGATGCCCACTTCACTCACTGCAGAAGTTTAAAACTATGCAGTGAATGTGGGAGGGGATTGCAAGGAAGACAAGGGGGAGCACAGGCTCTTCTATTTTCAGAGCTGAACACTGGCCTGGCAATTAACTCCCAGACCTGCCTCTGCCACAGCATGCCAGTGAAATACAAGGCATTTTACTTGAGCCTGATGTTTTGTCCTTTTTCACTGTGTATCTCTCTCCATATGTGTGCCTGTCTTATTTCCAAGGTCCTCCTCCAAAGCCCTAAACTTGTAGTTTTCCCCTCTGAAGTACTGCATGCCCTGAAAAAGATCCCTGGGCTAATCTCACATTACCTTCCAAAAAGCAGTGACGAGTTTTGAACCCATCTCTGTGTTACATCCCCGTTTCGCAAACAGCAAGTTGTTATTGCATCTCATGGGGTCGTGATAACCAGTCACTTTGACTTCAACAAGTATGAAGGACACAACTGACAGAAAAATAACAGGTCTGTGTTCATGGCAGGCTTGGAATAGTGTGAGATAGATAAGGCATGAGGCCACACATTGAAGATAAAAGTGAGGAGTAAAAAAGTAACTGGGGAGAATTGACAGCTCTGTGTACAGAGGACAAACCCACACAGATTGCTCATTTGAACAATACCAGCGTTGGTCCATTTGTCACATCACAGCTCTATGAGGCAGGTTGAGAGACAATAATTGTTTTAAACAAGCACTTTATATACGAGAGCTATCCATAAAGGGAATATTAGATTTCAGAACTATTTGGACTGAGGCAGAAATGGGCTGACTTGCACTAACACTATACTGCTTCAAATGCACCAAACATCATGAAATTCAGAACAGGAAAGCAAAAAGGAGCAAGCAGATTATCCCAAGCAGACATGAGAAAAAAGGAAATCTGAAGAGAGACACATTTAAAACCAGAAACACTTCAAGATTATTTTCTTCCTAAATCCTGTATAAATCAATTTGGTGTGATCCCTTCCAACCAGTACTTTTTAGAGACTGCTTTATTTGCAACATAAACATTTGGAATATGGATTTTATCTTGGAAGTTAACATATTGTACAAAACCTCTAAAGCTCAACAGATTTTTACCCCGTGTAACTCAGATGTAAAAATAAAAGCACAGGAGCTTAAAAAGCACTTTTACTATTAGAAGTCTACAAATGAGCTTTTATTTTCAGTGACAAAATAAATCATCTTCTTTGTGAAGATGCATAATATCAAGGCCTGTGATTCACTCTTGAACTGCATATGACCTTAACATCTCCGTCTGCTCATTGTAATAGATTAATGCCTCTCCAACCAGCACTAGCACAGCTTTCCAGAAACGTGAATCAGGAGACATAACAGCGGTAATTCCCAGTCCAGTGGGGAAAGCATTGAGTGGAAAGTATAAAGAACAACAGAGCTACAGACAGGGCACAGCAGCTTAATATGACAGGGAACACAATGTCAGTTTTATCAAGCAAGGAGCACACAGCCGTTTTGTGTACTTGAGACATCTACAATAATGCCCCCTACTAGGTATGGGAAGTGTTAGTTCCTGCTTACATCCAAGGACAAAAATTAGAAATAAAACTCTACATCATTGTAAAACTCAGTAATAATGTTGTGTACTCATGACAGGAACGTGCATTGCTCCATGCAATACAATAATAAAAAAGGGAACCAGACAGCAGTTTGGGATTATTTGTTTTTCACTGAAGTGGACACTGACGGTAGATCTGCAAAGTGCTTCCTAATGTCAATAAGTGGCATGCCAAATAATGCTTGAGACTAAGATTTTTGAAGTAAAAATTTTTTTTGCAAAATTACTAACAATTAAATCACTCAGACAAAAAACTGCAGAGACCATTTTTTTTTCAAGTGTCAAAAATATATCAGGTTTTCTTACACTCCAGAAAAAATCTTTGCCAGTCACAGTAGTGTGCCACACTTGATGTGCAATAAAATGTACAGAAGCAAGAAAACCAATGAAAAAAAAGCCAACAAACAAGAATCCCTGAACACCAGACCCAACACCCCTTAGAAACAAGATCCCTTCCAAACTCTCTGTATATTGCATTTTAACTAGATAGTCAGGTGACTTTTAGAATGCATACTTTTAAAGGTGGGGGCGGGGGGGGGGCGGAATTCAATTTATCATCTGTAATTATATGTAAAGAGAAAGAGTCAATATTTTAAATCATGAGAAGAAAGGGTAAGTTTAAGCCCTGTGCACATCCCAGGCAGTGAAGCAGTAAAGCCTGGCTGCCCACAGACACACACAGCCGGGATCTTCCCAGCTGTGTCATAAATCTAAGGAAGCTGACCCCTCAGTCCAAACCACTCAACTCTCTTCATGACTTTTAACCAAGGCATCTATGCAGTCAAAAGACATCAAAAATTAACACCACTAATAACCTTCTTCACTGCAGATACAATACTTCACAGTAGTCAGGTGACTTTGCTTCAGAGACCTGGGAAATAATGAAGCAGCACAGGAGAACACAAATTCCAGATCAATAGCCTGAAACAATTGAATTTTCCCAGCACTCGGGCTGCACATCCCTGCCAATATCATGTCATACGTCACCTGCTAGTATAAACAGTCTGAAATTTTTCAGACTGAATAGCACTCAGATTTATCTGCTAGTTTGGAACAAAAGCCAGACATAAACTGAACATAAAATGAAACCCAGTGTATGGTGACCAGGATTAAAGCCAAATTGTCAGAGATCAAAGTGGTAAAAAATGTCTTTTATGGATAACGGATTCATCTCTGTTCTGATAATTTTCATGGAATAGTATCTGTTGAGTTCAAAAGAAGCATTTCAATAACATCTGTCAAGTATACAAATGTGTGAATGAAAGATAAGTAGGATTAGAAAAAAACAGACCACAATAAACTAAAATTCTATTTCCAACTCTTTATCAGCCTTGATTAGCTAACTGGGGAAAAAAAATGAAGCCAAGCTGCAAGAGACAGTGTTAAGTTTAGAAAATGTGTGTCCTGTGATAACATGATAGCTTTTCTCTCCAATCATACTTACATGGTGCCAGAGTTGAGGATCAGTTAGTAATTCACTTTTTTCCCTCAAATCCAAAAGTTACAGTATTTTAGGTTAAAATGTAGTATACTGTGTTATTAATCATGTTTACTGGAACAACAATTTGCTTAATATCTTTGTATTTGCTGATATCTTGACATGTAAACTGACTTTCTTACAAATCGGAATCAAACCCTTCTTTCTCTTCTTTAGGTAATTTAAATAGTTGCAGCTACATTATATAATTTCTCTGGGCACTTAATTCAAGTGGATTTAAAAGAAAAAGTTCAACAAATTATATGTTACAAAAATTAAAAAGGGGGGTTTTTAAAGCTTAATTATTTTTTTCCTCTTCATTAAGGCATACAATATCCAAGTCCTTCAAAAACCTTAAAATACTTCACTTTCAGCAAAAGTTTACAAAGATTTCTATATTTCAAACATATTACATGCCATGGGGTTTTGTGCAAATAAAACTGATGCCTGGAAGGACAGGAAACCAATTTAATACTCTTACTAAAGAAGTGTACAGTGTAATTCAGCAGAGCGCCCACAGAGGTGAGCTGCAGAAAACAGGCAGAAATAGTTCTAAGCATAGAACATAAGATTTTATCTGCACTTCCTTCCTAATATAATAACACCAAGAACAAGCTAGAAATTATGACAACTCCTAAACTTATTTTAAGATGTTATAAGGAATTGTATGAAAGCAGCTAACTGTAATCACTGCTCCGTTTCCAAACTTTCAAAGGACATCAAGTCCCTCTGCTCATGGAAGATGCTGGCAAAGAAATAGACTGGAAGCACTACAAATCTTTTCAGAGTACTGGATTCAGAAGGGTAGAGAAGTATTTTCTTCATCACTTTGCTTTATTCAACTACTTCACTTGCATAATGAGAGTCACATTTTGATTGAGACTTCTTAAGCAGAAAAAATGCTCTCTTCTCCAATCTCACATTAACAAACATTACAGGTCTGGGTCAGACAGCAGGTCTCAAATAGTGATGAAAACAAATCAAGAAAAATAATTCAGCCCACTACCTATGGGCTGTGCTGCCTCTTGTTTAATAACCAGATTTTAAGACAGAGCTAAGTTTCGACAAACTGCTACTCATTCAATAATTATATCTAGCTGAAAAAAATGCATGCTTCTTTTTTAATTGAAGTCCAATTTCACAGATTTTTAACTAACAGCAATTAAACTTACATTATTTGTCATTTCCTATTAAAAGAACTATCTGAATAGAGACATGTTTACATGCAACAGTTTGAGAATGTATAGCTAATGCATAAATATCCTGAGATGCAAGTGAATCTCTCCTAACAGGTATATAAACTAAAATGTTAAAAATAATTAAATACTTATTTTGAGATATCCTACAAAACTTTTATAGCTAGGGACTTAACCCATACATTTCTAACTTTAAATGATACTCTTAGAGATATAAAACTAACTTTTCAGGTGTTAGGGGAGACATGGCTCTGCTCTTTGGGCAGGCATTTTAAAACATACTACCCATGGAAACAAAAGATTTCTTTGCTCAATTGCTTGTTCAAATCACACAGCCCTTGTCCTTCTCCCTCCTATCTTATTATTTTGCCATACTTCCCCAGAGGCATCTACTTGCTCAACCAATTGCCAAATGTGCTAAATCCAAGGGGAGGAAATAAAACTTAACCATGATAATTTGAAACAATTTGATATACTCTTGGAAACAGTGATGGAAAAGTTAATGAAGGGTTATAAACAGAAAGTTTTTATTTGAAAGAGTTAATGGCAACATTTCAATTCTCAGTTTGAGGAGCGTCATGGAGAACAGCAGAGTACCTCTCAGGAAAATCTGCCCACTGTTCGAAAAGAAGTACACAGATTCACAAAACATACCCAAAACTGTAAGCAGCATATGAAAAAAGAAAAAGGGTACTTATCACCACAGCTGAAAAATACTCCTCTACAATGCTCTGAATATCTTCTCCAGTGAATAAGATTAAAATTACTAAGTCATAGAAGTTTTAAAAAAAAAAACAAACCTTAGCTTTCTTCTTCACTTCTCTTTCTTAAACTCGGTTTAGTTGGTTAGTGACCCTTAGTTCATTAATGCCCTCTAGATTCAAATTCTTTGAATAAAGGAAAATATACAAAGAACATAAAAACAGTAAGTATAACAGAAGAAAAAGTATAAGTCAGAAGAGCAGATAGGAAAAAGTGGGGAAGAAATGCAGAAAAAATAATTTTAATGCAAAAAGAACAGATGGTACTAAAACCAATACCTGGAAAATGCATTAGGACCTCAAGAGTATCATTAATTGTTATGTGAGCATACAGTCTGCAAACTTCAACTGGACTTTTCTCATGAGTAAAATGACACACACACAAACTTGCCAGGTTAGTTTCAAGATTGTGGATAACAACTTACGTCCTACCACTACCAAAGCATTTTACTATTTATGTTTCTATTTTCTGTTCCTTTAACATTTACTGATTAGACAATATAAATATGAACTCAGTTATTAGAACATCTCTGCTCATTTTAGGACTAAAAAAACCACAAAACACAAGTCTGTCTTATGCTTTCATTAATGAAGCTTGCTGAACACCTGAAGTCAATTTCTGCTAACATAAAAGAAAATGACTTAATGTTACTGAAATTAAGCTATTGCTGAGATAAGGTAAAAATTACATTTGGAGAGCTTTGCTTACATTAGTGCAGTGAGATAGAATTTGATGAGACACACTATCTCATACAAGAGAAGGGAGTGGCAAAAGGAAAACTTGATGGGTTCCTATTATAAAAGCCCACTGCACAACGAAAAAAGTGGGGGGAAAAAAAAAGGAAAAAACCCCCACCAACTGCATTTTCAGTACATAGCTGCTGTTGCAGGTCCCCTAGATCACTGCTTTAAGCAAAATAAAATGTCTCTTGGTCTGCCAGCCTGTTTTATCAAGGGAAACCCTCTCTGCAAACTGTCATCCACTATTCCAATTTCACTTTGTGAGTTGAATTTGCATATGAGTTCTTTGATATCAATTCCTGTCCAAGCAATAGGAAATGTTCCTCCAAAGGCTTAACCTTTGTAAAGCCTTCTCATTATTTCTGAGTCCAGAAAAAGGACATGAACTCTTTGTTTCTCTATAGGCAGACATCAGATGTAGTTTCTGGTAGACAGCCACTTTTTCAGGCACAAGCTCGTATCCCAGTGAAATGATTAGTCTGAGATATTTTACTGGTGCCATTGTGTGCCACAAACTTGTCCACACACCCAGAGCCTGAGGGATGAATTCTCCCGTTACACACATTTTGACACCCTGGAAGATTTTAATAGGTTTACCAGGCACCAGCTGTGAGCCAATCTATCTTGCTGGCAGCCGCAAGTACCAGACTGCTTTATGCTTTCCTTTTCTTCAGTGTCCAGGTAATCTTTGTTTTTGGAACTTTTTGTGAATGTTAACAGCATCAATCATGCATCAACAGCAAAGGCGTGTGGCAACAAGAGCACAGAGCTGCCAAAAGCAAAGAATTTCCCGCCAAAGAAATTCTTCTTACCAAGCCATCTATTAAAAAAGAAAAGAAAGAGAGAAAGAAAGGAAAAAACCCAACAAAACACAAACACACCCTCACATTATGATCCCTGTAGCTTCTGGGATCTGATCCCTAACCAAGCCCTTACACATTTCTAATCCTCCACACTGCCTTCAGACCTGGCAATTTCCCTTTTGTGTAGTTATTCTTAGCTGTGTGCAGAGCTACTATTGGAAGTACTATCACAGCCTTTTTATTTTGAAAAGATTCTCTCTATTTATAATAACTTTGCATTGAGAACTCACATGTGAACACTTACAGCCTGCTTTTCACTGCAAAATACAGACAAGTGCTAATCCTGTTGCAATCCCTACTAGAAGTATTTTCCTTATACAGTATCTCCACTTCATGCTTTACTAGGAGGCACTACTACAGTGGCTAAAAACTCTTGCCCTTTATCTTATCTTCTACAGTTCACAAATCCCTGTATGAAGAGTTGTTTGCTTCTGGGACAGGATTAGACACACAAAATCATAGGTAGCAACCTCCTGACTGATAGCCCATGAGTTAGAAATAAAAAGCTACCCATGTCCACATAAATTTTTTCACTGAAGGCTGGACTAAGCTCAAAATAACCATGTGGCACAAACGTAGGAAAATAAGAAAAACTAAGATTTGAAAGATAATGCAAAAACTTTATCTTCAGCTACTGTTTCAATCTGTCAACCTAAAATAAAGGAGTAAGAAAATTAAGAACATAATTAGATCACCAGATGTGCAATGCAGACAAACTAGACAGAGAAATCGCTTTTTGCACTAAGCTGAGCCATCAATTTCAGAGTAAGAAAAATCAGTGAAAAAGCAATCAGTCCCTTTTAGCATGATTCACAGTCTGTTCACAACACTTATTTTTAGCCTGTGAAAAATCTCTCTTCAAAGACACTGCTGAGGTGGCAACAAAAACAAGAAAACAAAAACAAACAAAAATACAAACAAAAAGAAAAATATTTTAGAAAACTCATTTCAGCAAAAAGTAGGAAAGACTTCTTCAAACTAGGTTAGTTATTGCCTCATACTCAGATTAAAACTCCTTTGTTTGAGGGAAAGATTCGAGATGGCTTTTTCTGGTACTATGGCAAGTTCGGTTTGTTTTAAAAGTATTTCTCTCACTGTGTTGCCATACTTGAAATTAAACACATCTCTCTCTCAATGTATTCAGAAATCTATAAACACATCTATGCTCTTCACTCATTATTTATATCAGTATGCATTTAAGGGCTGCTGTAGATAAAAATACTTCCGTGATTGAAAGCCTCAGCACTTTTTTTAAGAAAACCTACCTATAATATTTACCATGAAACTGCAATTATTGTATTGCAGAAATCCAGATTCTTGACAGGATCACGAACACCAAAACGAGTTTTGGAGCAATATGCTTACCTTTGCAGCAATCATGACTTGACTAGTAAGAGCCTGTTATGCACATGTATAATACTTCAAAGAAAACTTAACAATTAATTCCTTGAGTATTATTTTTGTATGGCAATTCAGATTTTCTGCTAATCCTACTCATTCAAGAAAATA
This sequence comes from Sclerurus mexicanus, assembly GCA_013396755.1. Lineage (NCBI taxonomy): Eukaryota > Metazoa > Chordata > Aves > Passeriformes > Furnariidae > Sclerurus > Sclerurus mexicanus. Next base: position 677,226 of record VWZF01003565.1, on the reverse strand, counting down.
ATACATTTATCTCTGTTAAAACATTTAGGTTTTTATCTATTGAATGAGCTTAAAATACAGAAATCAAATGCAGAACTTAAGGTATTGTGAAAAGCTATGTATGAACTTGTTTTAATATCAAGCTTATTTTTCAAGTCTAATTTTAGACTCTTACAAAATTCCAGTGACTGTACATGACCATTTTTCCACGTGATGTCTTTATATCATCTATATAGAGGTGATTTTATGATTAATGGTGAAGTTAACGTGTTTACTGGTGGTACTAAGTAACTGAACACAATGGGGACATATCCACCACAAACTAAACACATTGCCAATTAGTCATGACTTGTAAGTTCAATGCATTAGATCATGCATGTTCATATCTGTCCCTGTCCCCATCTCTGTCTTCACAGTTACAAGCTGCTGTCATTCATTCGTAGAGATTTAATACAAGCAAGCTGAAGATATTTAGATATTACACTCTGCCTCTGCACTGCCTCTTCCAAATAATTAGTTTATTTTTCACTGAGCTAATTAACCTAGAGAATTCAGCATGGTCCCAAGCTCCCCAGAAAGGAGACAGCCCCAAGGCAATTTGCAGAACACAGCAAGTTTGTCCCACCTGTGCACCAAGTTTACTGGGTATTAGACAGCTCCAAGCCAAAGGTTTTTAGCCATCTTTGTGCACATCCCAGCCCCTCTGCATTTAAATGTGAAAAAAAGCTATTATGGTGTACACAGCCCACAGTGTTTCACCTGAACATTTTCTTTTTGTCTTAATGGACAGCAGAGAGCAGAACGATTTAGTTGAAATACTTGTCAGAGCTCTATTTACAAAGAGTTAATAAAGGAAGCCTCAATCTTGATCAGACCAGATATGCAAATTGGGTAGATAAAAACTGCATTTATAAGCAGAGATGACAACAATCTACCATTTAGCAAGCAAGAGAGAATGGCAGGATTTAGAGCCCAAGCCAATTAAGCATCACGACTTCCTGCCATCTGGCAGAGACTGCAAAAATACTTAATTATGGAATTTGATCTCTCTGTCATATCTAAAATAATTCAAACTTTCAGCATTTTCAGCTTTTGCATTTTCAGTATGTATAATGCAGTCACCCAAACATAGGCTACGTTGCATCAGTTCAGTGTTATACTGGCACTGGTGTAATAGGTGTACTTCAAGGCTGAAACACAGGGATGGATCTCAGCGATCTCTGTGCCGGCGTGGTTTGATGGGGTTACATGCAATTACGGTGAATTAGAACTGTGAACTACTTGAAACATGACTTAAGCATTTATTTAATCAGAGAGCTGATATATGTCACAAACATATGTAGCCATAATTCTCTTCAAATACAAAACTTTAAGTTAGACTAAGTCCAAAACTTGATACTTGATTCAAATGTCCACGGGGGG
>VWZF01003565.1:618682-675781 GCA_013396755.1 Sclerurus mexicanus | reverse complement strand
TTATGTAAAAAATTAGTGCAAATGGCATCTAGTTTCTTTACTTTTAAAGAATCCTATATACTTCAAAGTTGGAATATAAAAGTTACTAGTGACTAACTAAAAGAGAGATTACTGAGTGGCTACACTGCCATTTTTTACATGAGACCTAGTGGTGGTGAGTCATCTCTGTAGTTAAACGAAAATTAACTATATTTAGAAAGCTTTCTTATTTGGTGGCAGTGTGTTTTGATTTTTGTTTTGTTTTTAATTTAGGGGCAGGGGCAAATGTAACCTCTAATATGCGCTTTCAGTTGAGTAACTTCTGGGTGAAGTCAAAGTGGAGTCTATAAGCCCCAAAACCCGCAGTGGCAGGTTAAAGACCACAGCTGTAAAGCATTCCACCATTTACATTGAAACAGGAACTTCTTAACAAGAAATAAGAATAATTTTCAGAGGCATCAAGAACATAAAAATGCTAGCAAACAGCAAAATTAATAAGCATATTTGAGATATCTATTAGCCATATACATTTAAGAGCCACTATTAAAAAAATCTAACCCCTCCAGCTCAAAAAGATATCTGCTTTTCCAAATGAGACAGAAATGGGAAAAAAGAAATGACCAATGAAGAACATTAACATGGTAACACACTGGCTGGAGAAAGAGTTAACCAAATATGGGCTTACCTTTACTTGGTGCTGATTTTCTCACAGAAGCTACATGGTCTTCAGAGATAGCAAGACGCCTCAGCACATCAGCCAACGCTGCTTTTAGAACAGTGATTTCATCTTCTTGTTGCTGCACTCTCAGCTCCAGGGCTGAAAGACGGTCCTGGACATCAGACGTGCTCGCAGCAGAGATGCTGTCATCTGTATGGTAGAAAGAGGCATTTAACTGGTTTGTTCTGAATTAAAAGCCACAGAAAGAAGCATGTACAGCACAAGTACCTCTGTCCCATCATTTTGAAATACTGAAGACAGTCAAACAAACATGTTCAGGCAAATAAGGAATGGATATTGTGTCAAACATCAAATTAATGCTTCAAGACAGAAATGTTACTAATCATTATCTAAGACAGAAGGTTTAAGAGTGTGGCCCTATTACAATCACATGAGGCAATGTGCTTTCTGTTAAAACAGCATAGAAAGAAAAACACATTTACCAGTAGAAGGAAGACTGAAACAAGCTTATTGAAACAGCCAACTGAATAAACTAAAGTATAGAACTGTGGTAAGTTCTGCAATATAGTCTTTTGGAAATGTTTAAGAATTTTAACTATGATTCTTAATATTAAAGCCAATTGTAAAGTTAAAAAAGAAAAAATTCCACAGTTAAACATATAAGTATTGTTAGCCATTACCTAATTGCATCAAGTGGCTATGTCAATTTAAATGGTCTAGATCAGCATTCCTTATTTCAATTCCTTCTTTAACTTTTTTCACATCACCATCCTGTATGTGCCAAAAAACATACAACCTTATATCATTTGGCCTGAAGTGAACAGAAAATAAATATACTACAAAAGTGTTCCAAAAAACTGTTTGGCCACACAGAGACATTAGCATTGATGGCCTAATCCAGCAAAATCTATTCTCAGTGGTAAAAAGGAAACTACAGCTTCTGCTTACTCTTTGCCTTCGACAGTTCTTTGCATTATTTCTGCCAAGCCAAAATAACATGTAACAGATTTTTGTATTCAGCTCTTCCAATAAGTCACAGCCCAATCACTTAAAAAAAAAAATCTGCAAAAGAGTATGTTGCTCAATCACAAGGTACTGAATTCTTTATCCATTCTGTTTAAGGCTTACTAAAAACTCAGTAAGGAACGCTAATACAGGTTTACGACATTTACCTGTATCCTAAAAACAGACAGTTTAAGTTCATATTCCATGAAATAAATACAAACAGCAAATTTACATGTAGGGGTAAATAGCTGGTACTATGACTGCGATTATACACAATCCAAACTTTAGTTCACTAATCTTATCAAGACATATGAAGGAGAACATATAAACCACAAATCCTAAAACTCTGCTTTCCCCTAAAAAAAGCCTTAACCTTAGAAATACTTGCATAAGGGCACTTTTAAAATACCTGAAAGCAAAAGAAACACTGAGCCAAATTCCTCCAATGAATTAAATATGAAAGAGAATAAGGAATTTAATACCAACTTCTATTCAGTTAAAACATAATATACTACTGAAGGACCAAGAATTGAACCAACCAAAATAAAAAATCACAATACTACTTATACAACACAAACTAAATTCTTACAATGAATTAGTAAAAATACCCTAACGCAGTAGTGAAATGTATTCACAACTATTATTAAACTGAAAGAAACAGCTATGGTTACAATCATAAAACAGTTCCTAGAAGACAACAGTTTTGAATATTGATTTAATTCACTATTCAGTTAAACCAAATGCAGAAGTATCACTTCATGGTTAACACTATATTCATTCAGACTGATAAAAAAATGCAGGGGAATTAATAAGGCATATAAATCAGATTGAGATCCAGAGACAACAGATTAGAACAACTCTGAACAAAACGCCTTTAATACCACCATTCTAACTGTACCTCCTATATGCAGAAAAAAATTTTTATTGACTCTACAGCCCAGCATATTCAATGCTCTCTCAGTAGTACATTACAAATCCAGACTTGTGACAGCTACCTTGGGTTGGGAAGGATTGTGTAAAATTCTTTTATTAAAACCCTCATTTTCAAAACATAAAACCCCATCTGTTTTAAGGAGCTACCAGAAGGTAGCTCACATACCTGTGCAGCACATAAAAAGGAACCAAGTTAAATGTATATCAATCTGTGAAGAAAAGCTTTCACTTTAGCAAAGTAAATGGACTTAAAGAAGTACCATATAATTTATACTTCTACTATCCTTAAAATAGATGCAGTGGACTACTCAGAATGAACACTGCAGAAAACAATTATTTTCCAAATATCACAAACTTTATAACTCATCTTACACTAGGTTGCAGTACAAACAGAAGAGAAAAGTTTGACATTTCCTTAAAAAAAGAGGAGGAAAAAAAATAAAACTACTTTTTTTTTCTTTTGCTTCTTTGTCTGCCAAAGCCTTCAATTAATGAACTGTTAAAAAGTCTTATAACAGATAAATTATGGATAAATTCCCAGGCTGTATAAATATACAGCAGATCACTATAAAACATTTGTAAAAGCAATAAGTAGCTGTGTCAAATCATCATTTTAGAAGCCAAATATTACTGTGTTCCCTGTATGGAGTCCAAATAATAGTAATTACCAAACCAGGAAAGGCTCCACTGTTGATTGGTCTTTCTGATGAGCACAGATGCAAGTGCTCTGCACATCTTTCTCTCCTACCCACTACTAACGCTGACTGAACTGCTTCTGTTGAACCCCAGCACCCCAGAAACAGGACACATTACCCGGCTGCTGCAGCTCCCAAAGCCAAAGTTATGTCACTAATTAAAAACTTCAAAGTACAGGAGAGCAAACCTTTCTGCCCAGTAAGGGTGAGCTGCAATGCTCGACCTCCTCAACATACCAAATGAGGCAGTAGAGGAGCTGACCAACGTTCTCCTCTATGAGCTGTGACGTGGAGGCTTAAGCTTTGATACAACACAGAAAGGCAGAAGGACCCTCAAACACAACCACAAACCAACAGCTTGTCAGAGGTCACAGCTGTATAAATGGGGCACGAGTAGAAAGCAAAGCAGCTAAGCCATACAGCTGATTCAAAACCAGGCAAGGTAATAAGCCGTGTGTGTAATGGGAGAAAAGAGGTTTCAAAGCACCAGTGGCTGTTTTGCATGGCAGACAGGACACATGAGAAACAGTGACAAAAAGCTGGAGAGCAAGAATATCACTGGGAAATCAGGAATATTTTCATTGATCAAAGAATACAGTAGCATGCTAGGAAGACACTTTATTGTTCTTTATCATTTTACAGAAGCAGCATCTATTTCAAGTGATGACAATTGTATATTACCCTGGCAACTATTAAAGAATTCAAATGAATGATTCCCAAACAAAATACCTCACTCATTACAGCAAATATTCAACTCAACTCCAACATGCCCTTCTTGGCAGTATCTTGAAAAGTAACTCAACAGGGATTAGCTTAAAAGAAGAATCCTTGAAAGTAAACACAACTGCAATCCATGAGATCAGACAAATCTGCACAATACAAAATTATACCTTTTCTTCATATAAGTTTTCAAAATCTCTTACAGATTTCTTGTTTAATTAAAAATACATTTTATAATCTAATTAACTACTTCAGAAGAAGTTTAAACAAAAAAAAAAAGCTTCCTTCAAGGGCATGTCCTTCCCCCTTCAGTGAGGAAATAGCTCTTGTACAAGAACAAACTCACCTGTGAAGAGAAAGTCTCAACTCCTCCTTTCGTCTTCTCTCACTCCTAAACATTTGCCCTTCCCCTATGCCAACATAGACATCTATCCAGGCCTTCCATGAGCTACTCTTATTTTATTAAACCAGTTAAGCGAATAAAGCAAGAAATTTCTAAGCACAGTTGACTATTGATTCATTCACTTAAGTCACTTTAAAAAGACCTTTTTAGCTATCTAGTTATTTTTATTATAACCAAACAGCATCATTTCTGAGCTGCTGGTCATGTTTCTCAAGCTGTTGATTACCTATGCCTTCAAGGGAACCACTGGGAAGAAGATCCATTGCAAGGATCCATCAACAGTGTTTGCTGGTAGTAGTGAGGAGACATCCACACGTATGTAAATCTCAGGTATTTCAGTTTTAAAAAGAGGTTTAAAGTAAAAGTACTGGTAGTCAAACGACAGCAAAAACATACTAGGTCTAACCATACAGTACTGTAACTTTGAAAATAAGACTTTTTTATTTTTCACAGTTCAACAGTTTGATTTTTACTTTTAGCCAGGAAAACATCAATTCTTCCCCTGCTTTTGGAATAAGTAGTATTCTGTATTCAATACTCGTGAGACAGAAGGGTAACCCTAAAAATGAGGGTTCATTTTTCAGTCAATGAACAGCATTAAACAGACACACTACTCTGCGTGGGACTCCTCACAGTCACCAAACCACTCCCAGCAGACTGAACAGGGCGGCAGTTCAAACAGCCCCTTAGACTTTGGACAGGAACTTCAAGAAGGGGATCCAGGACATAGTGATGGTACTTAACCAACCTCCCAAGCCACGTATCGCTCTTCTCCCCACATGTCACCAGCAGGCATGTGAGGATAACAGCATCTGAAAAGCATTACCCTTCATCATTCACTGTCTAGGAGAAATTTTAACTGGCTACATATGAAAAAAAAAAAAACATCATAAACACTGAACCATTTATTGAGCCCCCACAACAATTTCAGAGCATATATTACCACTTCTCTGAGTCAATTCCACCCAGCCTCCATAAGTAATGGCTTCATTTTAGACAGAAGCAGCATTTCAGAAAAACAAATTCTACAAATTCCAGTACATGGACATTTAAACCACAGAGTGGAAAATCCTACGTTTTATCCAATAAAGCCACACAAACCACAGGTAATTTTAAATCCCTGTCTGTTAAGGCATCCACAGAGTTTTCTGTTTTCCCCAGAGTGGTAAAGAGTCTTTTATTAGATAAAAGCAACAGAAATTACTTGGACTGGTATAAAGATCTGGCCCAAAAGAACCCTTTCTCACCAGTACTATGATCAGCTCACACACACAGGAAACAAACTGACAAATTTGTTTTTACTACCATGTTACGAGAAACAAATTCTCTGCAGTTTTTTGCAGATCACTTGTCTTAAGACAAGATTATAAAAAGTGCAAAGATCAAGAATTGTGTTCCATATCTGTAATTCATAATTGTCAAAAAAAAACCCAAACCAGTAGAATTAGACTCCATGCTTTTGCCCACAGCATCTTCTTCACCTCCTCCAAATGCCAGGCCACAAATTATCTCAGTTTTGTAAAGGATGTGAGTCATAGAAAGAACACAAAAATGGGAATTAAAACACACAACACAGACACGCAAGATTAAAAGAGCTCCCCCCCACCCAAATGATACTGTATTAAGTTTTCATTTGCCCCTCAAACTAGACCTTGTGCCATGGAAATGGAGTGGGAAGTTCTCCCCAAGTTCTCACTTCCTGCAAATGCAAGACTGGCCTTTAACTCTCTCAATTACCCCACATATTTTTTGCTTCCTTTGCTAGCTTTTCATTCTTTTTACTTAATCTCCCAATTTTTCTATACCGACTTGAAACCAATACACTGCTCAATCTCACACTTGTGACCAGAGACAAAAGCGTAAGCTCTTTCTTTACTTTCTTTATAGAACAATAATGCAGATATTCTGAGATAGGTACAGGTAAGTTATTGACTGTAGACAGTGCAGTATATTAGCATTTCCAACACTAGCTAAATCCCAAATTTCTCCCTTCCAAAGACATTTCTTTAGGTTTTCAGGAAGGATGCATGTTGTCACACACTACGCATTTGCTCAAGATTGATGCTGCACGAGCACCATCAAGCCAACTGAACTGTCTTCCTTGTATAGCTCATGAGACTTTTTTAACAGTTCATAGATCCATCTTATTTTAGTCCTCTACAAATAGTTAATATTAAAAAAAAAAATATTACTCTACACTAGCCTTTCACAAACAATTTTGATCACAAGTCCACAACAAGCAGTAAATTTATTTGCACAGACCCTACTGCAGAATCAGACCATAAAACAAGAGTGCAATGTCTAGTGGAGAGTGCCTTAAACATCAAAAGGCATCGTCCCAACTGCTCATCCGCATTTTTAATCATAAACCATGTAAAAAGACCGCTTATTATTCACTTTAAAATACAGCTCTGCAATTCACCATGTGACAGATACAGAACCTGGCCATGAACAAACCCAAACAACGCCTCCCACCCAAAAAATAGAATCTGAAAAAAAAACCCCAAAAAAACCCCCACCAACCTTCACTCAAGCCTGAAAATTTAGCCTGTGACTAAAAACCTCAATCAATACTCTGAGAGGAATATAATTTATGCTGCACAACTTGATTGAATGCAAACTGACCGGGAAAAGATCTATACACATCTCTACATATCTCTATAGATAATCATTCACTCAAAACCTCAGTTAAAAACAAAAGGGGCCATAAGCTATAAATTTAAATCAATATAGCAATGCATTAAATTTCAAAAGAACAACAAAAGATATAACTACATTGGGCAAAGCTTCCTTAGGACTTCTCAATCCAGCATCACATATATTCATTTTACAAATGGAGTGATTTTTCTGTAGATGATCCACGAGATGATTTTGCTGAAGCCCATGAATATTCTACAATGCAAAAGTTGCTACTGACCTTTGATACTTATGGATTGCTTTATGGTTAATTTGAAGCCAGTTTATATCGGTGAGCCTACTACTGCACCATTACATTATAAAGAACATGACCCATCTTTCAAGCAATCTCATTTGAAAGCGTTGTTTGGACATGTAAGATTATCTACAACTTCATGCCTATTAATTAATAGCTCTATTTGTATATGCTAAACAGATTTGTGCACTTGAGTTTTCATATCTTTTTATGTTCTGACATGAAAAAGCAAAGGAAGGAAAAAGATTAAAAGATGATACAGAAATATCCTGAAAAAAATAACTTTGCAATAATCACAACTTACAGCAGATAAAAATATGTTTGTAATAAGCTTATGCATCTGCTGCTGTAAACACTCAGTTTTAAGAGGGATAATCCAGAAATACATTAGCATGAAATTCATAGGGCACAACTCCACCCATGCTTTATGTGACCAACATGAGTGTTCTGCTTCCCTAAGTTTCCAGTAACTCTAATACTTATTGAACACAAAAGTATCACACTTTTATACTTGTTGATACTAGTTTTGATAGGCAGACTGTGAAAATAAAACACAGACACTTTGTATATTTGACAATGGTATCCACACAATTACTTGAAGAGGCAGGTAATAATGCAGGCTCTCTCATGTATCCTTCCCCAACTGCATGCTTCATATCGGCTCCACCTCCATTGAGATGCATCTCAAGAGTAAGACCATTCAAAGATTTTTTCTCCACCCACTACTTTAAAAGCCTTGTGGTTTTTAAGTACTTTTCTTCCTGTAACATTGCTTAGCTCTCAATGCTCCTGATATTGTTCTGAAGCTCAGGACTCTTCAATGCTTGGCCTTCAACCAGCAGCACAAGCCCCTTCCCTTCAAAAATAGTGTTTCTGCTAGAGATGAGGGAACTCTACACTCCCTAGACAGAATTTATGGTGGATATGGGCACCTGCTTGAGATGTCCCATATAACTCACTCAGCACCAATCCCAGTCGCCCCAAGTATCAGTATCTGATGCCACCCTATTTTCATGTCACAGTAAGAGACTGGGGCAAGGAGCGTCTTTTAAAACACCTAAGCTTTGAAGTTCCCATAGCAACCAAAGTGAAAACTACCGTGAACAGTTCTACTCTAAGTTACACATGCATTAACAATAACACTTTAGCACACATATATTAGTATTTCTTTGCTGAAAATATTTCATGTTATATGTGTTAGAACATTTCTATGATAAAATGCTGATTTAAAAGTTCTAAATTAAGCAAGCATGACATAATATAGGTTAGAATTTCAGTGTTTGCATTACTTCCCTCTATCCTCCCTAATGCCCAAACTGATGCTGCTAAAATTTTCTAAGAAAACTTTTCCTATGCTGAAGAGGGACCAGATCTCTGAGGTCTTCCCCCTCACTAAGGGCTTAGCCACCACTCGCCTCCCTGCACCATGAGTGGGCAGCACCCAAGACACCACATGAAGAAACTCAGCAGGTTCTAGCTTTGCAGGACAGAGGAAAAGCCAGTCACTGGCTAGAGCTCCAGGGTGGCCACTGCAGGACACGGAGAGTAGGAAAGCATCTCTCCCACCTGAGGAAGAACCTGCAAGTTGTGCCTAACACAAAACAGCAGACATTAGTGAGGAAAAGGGCTAAGTTCTCACAGGTATTCCCACCAGAAGCAATCAGTCTTTTGACATATACAGGGCTGTCCTATCTATGCATTTTCACAATCAAGCCTTTCTAGTTTCAAATTGGGCAATTACTTCATTAGAAAATTAGGTAATTAGCAGATCCTTTTGACCTTAATCTCTTTTTACTTCACTCTTCATGTGTTAAATGCAAGCATTGTCCCACACCTTGTAAAGATTAATTAAGACTTGTGGGCTACCAACACACTACCCTAAGTGCTGCAGCAAAGTCTATGCTTAAATTCGCACATTACTTTGAAAAGGAGGACTAAAAGCCTTCACATAAAAATAACAGAAAGACATACAGAGAAAAAGAAAGCAAGTCAAAATATCAAGAAACTGCTTTTTAGGCAAAAATCAGCTTTTCAGAGTTCTGACTTGGGGGAGACTATGAGCAAGTAATTAAAGGCTGCATCTTAATACCTATATGATTCAGAAGATCAAATACAGTCTTGAAGGAAAACTCCAATTCTGACTTTTATGTTCAGTCTGACTTCCCACTATTATTTAACCTTATGTAAATAGTGCATAAATCTACAAAAAGATGGCAGCATTAATTGTCACTGATCTGCTCAACACAGTGAATGATAATAACCATATTCAGGCTCAAAGGTACTGCTAAGCAAAATGTCACAAAGTCCAGCAAAGGCAGAGTTCATCAAGAAGCATGGAATCATCTGAAACACTAGTTTTCCTGGAGTATTCAGTAAATTCATTTACACAGAGAGGTACCACCAGTCTGCCACCAGGCAGACAAGGAAGTTGGTGTGAAGGCTTGTAAATGGAAAGANGATTCTCCACCTCTCTCTGCACTCCCCCTTCCCCCAGGGGCCACTCATTTTTTAACTGCTCTTTTCATAGTGATGGTGCTAATTCCTGCTCAGAGAAGTGTCCATATATTTAGACTTTTTTTTTTTCAGAATTTAGTTCCTACAGGTTACCTCTGATTTTCCAAGCTCTATTTCCAAAGCATATTTCCGAAACACATTTTTTACAGTAACATGCAAATAAAATCCAAGTTTACAAAACATTCAACCTTTACCTTGCAACAATGCAGGAAAAGTCCAACATTGCCCACCACTGCCGTACATCTCTGCTGCAAAACATTTGAGTTCAGTAGTAGCAACATACTTTTAATCTGAAATTTGTGGAAACCTTCCAACATTTTAAATATGTATTGCTTATTTGGGCAACAAACTTATCTGAGTTTTTGTCTGTGGTATGCTGTTAAAAAGTACATTTTTGCCCTGGAGGAAAGATGTTTCTACTCTTTAAGACTGCTATATTCTCATCAATTCCAGAGCATACTTTCAGCAACAAAAGAGAAAAGAACTGAAATCATTAAGTGAGATAACATCAGGCAAAGCAACATACCCTCTTCTTTTATGGATACATTTTACTTTGTACCATGCAATGTTTAGTTGCAAAATTTTACTGATTTCAAATACCAACACACAAATGAATATTCCCTAATTTCTGTCATCTAGCAATAAAGTTACACATTATCCCTGAAAAGAAAAGTGTTGGAATATTTCTGAAATTTTTTTGTACTGGTTGCTTCATTGTGCTGCTCATTTCCTTCCCCCAGGACTTATAAATACCTGATTTGTAACATCAAAAATACCAGTGTACAAACTAAGTTTATTTGATCCCATTCTGTGCTATTCTAAGCCGATCTATCATAAATTCCACTATGCAAAACTCCATCAAGTCAAGAAAAATAGAATCCTGACCTATAGTACTCATTTCCTTTCCCAAAGAAATATGGATCGATCTATCCCAAAACACTCATATGGCCTGCAGGGGAAGCCTTCCCTTTCAGCTCTGCTGGAAAAAGTGGGATCTGGTGGGGGTTTGTGCAAAAACATGCTTAAATCAGAGCTGGGGGGAGGCACCAAGGCTGGTGTATTTGATGGCCCTTATCCACCCAGTCACAGGACACAGTGATTTCAGATAAGGTAAAACCTGTTTCGAAATAGACTTAACAGCTTAACAGCCTTATCTTAGTTTTCTGGTATTTCAGGTATAGGAATTCCTTCCACTTACGCACAGTCCTACGTGGCCAGTGCTTTATTTTCTTTCAATACGAGAGCCCATCCAGTAAAATGCCAACTTTCAGCTTCCTCTCGGACAAGATAAAGTGACCTTGAAAAGTTATTGTTCTTCTTTGAATTTTCTTATCCAAAAGCTAAGGATTACAATGTGCTCTCTCCCTCATAAAAAATAACCTCTGTTAAGCGACAAGCCTTCTGGTGGGAGTATTCATTTCTGTGTTTTCTCTTGTGACCATCCACCACAGTTGTGGTGCTGCCACAGCGGGACCAGGACGGCTGGTTGTGCTTGCACACCCATCATGCTCTCTCTGTGCCAGTGGGCAGCATTTCCTGCAAAAGGCACTCCTTATCCCAGCTGTGTGATAAAAATGCTATCCTTGCTGCTGCAGGGGATACCATCTTGCAGTGGCTCAATCTCTCCTGTGTCTTGTAGACAAGAACAGACATAAGGTTTGGTTTTGATATTTTTAAAGTCCATTGTTTTTTGGGAATTTGAGACTAAAGCCCTCTCATCACAAGCTTGATCCAACTCAACACTTTCAAAAGCAGCGATCAAAATCCCACTTTTGTTTAGCTCCACCAAAATGTCTCCCTAAATTCTGCAACTGCTTGCAGTTTTGGTACTAGAGGAACACCTCTACAACAGCTAATGCTTACTTCCAGGTGGAACCAAATCCACAGCACCTTTGTCTGGTGGTTTTGGGGTTCTTTTTTTGCATAGAAAAGAACTAAATCATCTCCGTAAATTCTAGTCATACTACAGACGCAGCTAAGCTCTCTGTTTAGTTTCAAGGATAAAGCACAAGCTGCATGACTCCCACACAGCCAACCTGTAAGGTGGTATCTATAACTATTCATCTCACATTAGTCACAATCTCCATTTCAGTTACTACAGAGGAGCAACTATTGAGAAATAATGGGAATATTTGTGCATTGTGTGTCATAGAAAACACAGGAAAGAGAGCAAGCAAGAGTATCTGTGCTGGTCTAAGTCAACAGACACCCTCCAAAAGGGGAACCCAGCGTAAATATAATTAAGCAGCTGACTGGTTCTTTAGTAGTTAAGCTCCTTTTGTTTTATTATGTTAGCAATCAAACAGCTTTGGTGAAGTAACAGCTGTAAACAAGCTGTGGGTGGAAAGCATCGCTCACACCTTGCCTACTGCTATGCCTGCTGCTGCCTGACAGCAGACTGACTGTCCAACCATTCTTCCTGCTGTCCTGTAACGCACTGCTTCTGAATAGCTGTAGAAATGTTTAATATTAATATTCATTATTTTACAAAGACAGACTGTCTTTTAAACATTCAGACTATAGGTCTATCATCAAGCGTTTGCTACACTTTCCTTAGCAAGACACTATCAACAATGACTTTCCAGAAATGATAAATCATACGAAATCATCACAAATGCATGCACAGAATTTGCTTACATGGGAAAAATACCCTTTTCCAGGGATACTTTTTACTTTTTTCACAAAGGATCATGCAGGAAAACACACTTCTGTGTGGACAGTTTACCAAATTTTTTAAATTCAAAAGGGACCATATGTCTATCAAAGTTGCTTAAATACATCCCACTTTGTACCATATACAGATTACATATCTGATCTTTCTACAGATGAGTCTGAAGTGTAAAAAATAATCAGGTTTTTCTTCCCATTCTTTGCTACAAAGCAACAGTTTTTAGGTAAATAGCCCTACAAATAGTAAAGGAGACATGATTGATCATGGATATGTCTGGTATTAGAACTACTACAAGTACTACAAATACTTGAGAAAAAGAATTGAATCTGGTTGGGACTAAGTAACAGCAGTGTCGCAAATTATGACTAAGTTGCATTTTTCCCCATTTACTTCTTCCACAAAACTAGAGCATTAATTAATCAAGAACTTGATATTATATCCAAGCCTCCTCAGAAAGATAAATCTTTATACACTAAAGTATACAAGTTCAAAAAAAAGCAGGAATGTTTTGCTGCAAAAGTATGTGAGCACCAATGCAACCAGACTGCCACTCAACTTGCCAGTGCCACATCAGCCATCACTCCCTGCCGAATCTGAAAAAAGCTCTTCTCTGAGCTTTCCTCTGGCTATCACTGAGGTACCACTTTCAGCCTTTTGTAAGAGATCAGGAACAGCAATGCTAGGCAAAGCCTGCCTGCAACCCACAGAAATAAAATTTATAGTATTTTACTAGTATACTTCAAATTCAAAGTGAAAAATATACTGGAAAAAGTTATATATTGTAGGTTTCCAGTGCTTGCAATTCAGTTCTATTCTTTTTTTTTTTTTAAATCCTGGAAATTTCTATTTGTTTGATAACTGTGCAGGGGACAATCTAAAGCCAAAAAAATAATAGTTACTCTGAAAGCAGCTATTATCTTAAATCACTGAATTATCCAGTTTATTCCTCTAATGCTTATGTTTTAGAATTGTTTAATTCCACATACAAGTACTAAGCGTTAGCTATGCTAATTCAGCTATTCATACATATAAAAGAACCGTTTGGGAGCATACTGTTTCTGCATAATACTGCCAGTCAAAATAACAGGATGAAAGAGTCCTCCCACCACAACAGAATACAACAATAAGAACAAAATTATTTTATACATTTTCAGCATTTCCTAACCTTCCTGATCACCTCATTTTACAATTTTAATTTTATTTTTAATATTAGGAAGAAAGAATTAAAACTGAGCTAGTGTATGTTTTTTGGGCTACAGTCTGGCATATGGCCATATAAACTACCAGGGAGTGAGCCCAAGAGAGTCAACAGCATCACAGCTTCCATGTACTAACTACTCATGCACACACTCTTACTCAAGACAAAATGCCAGGTTGTTTAACCTACTAATCCACATTTAGTAACGTACTGTGTCAACATGCTCTTAGTTTCCGCCTTCACATAGCCCTCTGCAACTCATGTGCAAGCCCACACTCTAACTAGGTGTGGCCATTCTTTGCGACTTGCAAAGTTGCATAGGAGAAATCTCTCATACTAGAGCGCAACATGACATGTAGCCTCTGCATGTCTGAGGTGTACCCCAAAAAATACCTTATTGCTCAAGACATCATGCCACTTTTTCACCAAATAGCTAAAACCATGCAAAAACCTGAAAGACCAACTTAATCAGCTTCTTGTGGAAGCGAATGTTTCCTTTGATGCATTTCATAGATACCAGAAATCTGGCTGTGGGTATTCTCATAGTTTTAAACACTTCTGAAGAGCTTCACGGGCAAACCCCAACAAATTCATGCATTCTTAGAACCATACAAGAGACAAAAAAGGTGCTGAGATAGAGGAGCAAAAGAAGAAGACGTCACCCAAATTCTACCTGGTGTTATGATGCATAAGAGTATCATATCACACAATAAAAAAATATTATTAATGACTGTCACATCTGGTTATTCCTTCTCTGACCCTGCTCACAGGGCAGGACCTGAATGTCCAGTGAGTTTTCTGTATTTCTCTTTGCCAGTTCTGCTCTCCAAATTGCTCTGACTTACTGCAGAAGGAGCAGGTTGGAGAAGCCTTTCAGTTGAGCATGCTTCAAGAAGGAAATTTCCAACAACACTGCTTTCCTGATGAATTTACTTATCTGTGTGAAGCAGGGGTGTGATATAGGGTTCATACAGATACTTTCTTAACTGGGGTATTACTCAAAATTTGAGAGCAAAGACTCGGTGCTGACAAAGTGTGTGCAGTCTGAACCTTTCAATCTGACCTTTAATGACAAGTTTGCTGCGTCAACTCCACCTTTGACATTTCACCAATTTCAACACTTCAGCAACTTCAAGTTGAAGTATTTTCAACTTGCAATTACTTTCTGCAACTGCAAAGAAAACACCAATCATTACACTCTGCACAAGTCACTATTGTTTTCTCAATCCCCTTTTGATGACTAATATATATTCCTGGAACTGCTAAGAGCGAGACAGAGACCTGAATTGGCAAAGGAGAAGAAACATTACCAAAAAATGTAACTGCAGTTTTAAACAATAACTAAGAAGTTAAAGAAATGAGACGTCCATTGAGTCAAGATAGGTATCAGCCGTCTAAATAGAGTGAGATGAAAACCCTACAGACCTTTACAGTATATGCAGATTGATGTTGTATTCATGCAGCACTGCTGTTACAGTGCAATATTGCAGATATTTAGTCAGATGCTAGTGAGTAATAAGAGTTATTTACCTAAGTACATACCACATACACTGAAAGACATAACAAGATGTATACATGCAAATATTTACAGCAAGTCTACAATCAGCAACGTGCAGAGCCAAACACTGTGTTTGATCTCACAGAGAGATCCCCATGGCTCTGCATAATGCCACTGCACCAGCCTGTACTGTTCACAGCTGGGTCAGAACAGGCATGTCCCTTCTCCACACTCCTTGGAAAGTTCCTTGGATGAGGAAACAGCACTTTGACAATAAGTTCAATGCAATGAAGCCTGGAAAGAGCCCATCTAGCTTACAGCTATTACTAGCCTATTAAGCACAGGCTCAGCTAACTCACAAAGCAAGTAAATACTGCTTTGTCCAACTATGCTTATAACCTTTCAATAAAAGATTCTTTTAATTCCGCCAAATTACTAGAAGGTGGTAAGTAAAACTATACTAAGGTGGTAAGGAAGCAGAATTTTAAAAAAAGTATCACCATCCTGCAAATTCCAGCAGATAAGAGGCTGCAGTGGTACTTTGAAGAACTACAGTGAGATGGGACTTTAGCTTATCAAAAAACTGTTTAGGGAGATGCAATCCTCTGAAATAGGCTGATACATGGTTTATTTAACTGGTCCCCATCCAGTATCTATCCATTTTAGGTAAAATATTAAGTTGGAAGTAGGACTTGTATGTCCAATTTGTCTATTTTTGCCTATATAACAGGCACTAGAAAGAAAAAAAAGTCCTTGTAACACCCAAATACTTAAAGCAAAGTTCCTCATGTCAGATACTAATTCAAATTAAGTACTTTCACATTAGCACCTGGGCAGGGAAGCAAGACAGCAGGAATAGCAGGATGTGCTGGGCCCTATCACTCCCTGCCAGAGAGGCAGGTGGCAAAGCCACTGCCAGCTGAGGTGCCCTCCAGAGAATGGTGACAGCCCCTGGGTGAGAGACACCAAGCCCAAGACGGACTCAGTGTCACCCCTGGAGAAACTCTGCAGAGTCACCACCACAACCCCATCTTAATCATACCTGTCTCCAGCAACTGGTGAACTCCCACTGTGAAGAAAAACACAAGCAAACTCTACTAGTCTAAACAGTAAAGATAAATGTATCCAAATCAAGAGTCTGAAAGCAATCGAGTTTACAAATATGGGGATACTGGAGGTCTTTTTTGTTTTTTCCTGTTTATAAATACCATTTTCAATGCCAAGTGTCACTGGAGGCAAACATTTAATCAAGAAGCATGACAACTGAAGGTTTGTTTCACAGGTAAATATTTAAAACTGAAAATTTCTAATCTGACTTGTACCATCTAAGATAAATTCTAGCCCATATCTAATTTGATAGCTATGCTCTTCCCAAAGAGACATGCCTTTGACTTAGCTTTAGTTAGAAAAGGCTAATTAGAAAAACTGGGGAAAAAGGAAGTCATGCCTGCTTACATCAGAGAAGCTTTGTTAAAAAATTGATTAAGCTGCCTATTAGCACTGTTACCCCATATGTTGAAAGGGAGTGCTAGGTCTTTACTGCTGATTTAGGAACTAATTTTTAGCTTTGGCAAGAAATGAGCAATTAGAGGTATGTACAATGACACTTGTGCACAAAAAAAAAAATACAATTAAAGGCAAGGTAGACAAGTTCCTTTGGAAAAGCAGATCACTTACAGGATACGCACTTTAAAAAAAAACTAAGTTATCCCAAAAACCTCACCTGAAATACCGTACTGTTAGTACAAAACCTTAAGCTCTTTTAAATACAGCAAGAATGAGCACGTATGGCCCAACTAAAAAAAAAATAAATCCTTCTACAGCTTAATCTCAGGCTTTTTCATACTTGTTACCACGGCAAAGTTGCTAAAAGCCCTCGAAGCAAGGAGGTTTCAAGAATCAAGTTAGAAATTTCATATGGACAAAGCACTTTGTAATTCTCCATCATACCAGTGTCTTATCATTCTAAGTTAACATGCAAACTAACACATAATTCTCAGAAAACTTTATATAAAGGTATTTTAGGTCTAACTGTATAAGTAGGAATCAAGTTTTAAACCAACCAAACACATTACCCTGCTAATAATACTCAAACTCATATTTTCTGTTAATTACAAATGCTGTCTTTAGCTCTTACTCAGCAAAATGATCAGTCTTTCATCATGAGCTTAGTCAAAATGATTTTCTAAAACACAGGAAAAAATTAAAGTAGAACATATGCATTGAAAAAATAATGTATTTCTTGCACCTTATTTTGCTGGGTTTCTATACAAATCCCAAAGGTAAGTCCATCCTGTCACGCTCACTTTGGAACTTCAAGATACATCTCAAGATGGAAGTTTGAGACACTGCTACTTTTTTTACCGATGATCACAAACTCCTGCTAAAAGCCATTGAAGTCAACAGAAATGCTGGTAACATAAACCTCTATGTATCAGTAACAAAGCTTGAAGTTACAAAAATTAAGCTGCAAAAATTGCTGTTCTTTAGAATTTTGCTGTGAAGACAAACAGCTGAACATTACCATTTTTTACTGTAAAAATCCTTGCAAAAAAACAAACAAAAAACAACAAAACCAAACACATACGAAACATTTGTAATGCTAAAATATCCAATTTATCCTCCCCTCTTCCTTGTGGGTTACAACACCTTGAATTCAAAACCAAATACTTTGAATTCTGAAGCAGATAAAGTACAGTGCATTGCTCACTTTAAGAAAGTGCAAAGCGAGGTCATTCCTTTCTTCCACTGAACACCCATTAAAATCTATCCATTAAATATTTTCCCTTTTTTTTTTTAAACAAACAATCCTGTTGACCATCACATTTTAGGCCAAAACAGTAAGGTTTTACATGTGAGATGCTGCGTTCATACCAAAACTGCACGGCATGAATCAGCAAACAAAGAGGAGCTGCTCGGTGGTGTCCGTCTCATTCGCAAAAACTCACTTCTCCACCATACACAAGAGGAACACGTCTTATCCCTGATGTGATTTGTTGGTGAGGATCATTTGGCCGGCCGGTCTTTTTAAGACCATATACTTTTGGTTGCTGCAGTCAGAATGCCGCAAGTAATTACCCGATTCACACTCCGAGAGGCCGGTTTGACAGTAGCTGTTTGAAGAAATGAAACAGGCATCGACATACTTAATTTTTACTATGACACGAGAAAAAATAGAGGGGGCGGGGAGGAGGGGGAACCCTTAGTTCGGAAGGGCAAGCGCGCGTTCCGAAGAGCAGCGAGAGCCCCGCACGGCGCGGCCGGTCGGTCGGTCTGTCTGTCTGTCCGTCCGTCCGCGCTGAGCGAGGCTTTGCTGCCGCCTGCCTGAGGCCGGCGCAGCCCACGCGTCCCTGCGGAGCTCCCCGTGACTTCTCCTGTGCAGAGAGAGCCTCCTCAGACCCGGCGCTCCAAAGGAAAGGCTGGACGCGCAAGGGCCGCCCTTCCCCGAGGGCTGCGCGGGGTCCCCGGCACGAAATGGGCCGGAGGGACCCACGCCGCTTCACGCCAGGAGCCTTCCGTCCAGCGAGCATCACCGTCATCATCTCCCTGTCGTTCCCTCCGTTACCCACACACACCATAGTTTTACTTTGCTGTCCTTTTCCAAATTTTTCCCGGGGTTGGAACGCCGCGCCGCTCGATCCCGCGGGCAGGCACACCTTGCCGGCTCCTGAGCACGGCGGGGGGACGCGGAGCCACCTCACCCCGCAGAGGGCAGAATCCCCGCGGGCACGGGCGGCTTTGCCCTTCTCTCCGGCAGGGACGGGAACCGCGGAACGGAGGCGGCTCGGAGGGAGCGGTGCGGGCGCTGTACTTTACCCGTGCAGAAGGCGGCGAGCGCAGAGGGGTCGCAGGCTGCGGCCAGGCAGGGCAAGGCTCCCTCCATCCCTCCCCGGTGCCGCCGAGCCCCGCAGNGGGCGGGACGGGGCTCCGGGGAGGGGCCGGCCCGCAGGCGGCCGACACGCGGTGGCCGCGGCTCCGTCCGGGAGCCCCGCACCGCCGGCGCCTTCTCCGCAGGAGAGAGCAGATGCCAGGGCTGCTCTCCCACGGGGGAAAGGGGCGGCTGCCTCCACACAAGGCGGGGTCCCGCACGGAGCCACAGCACGCGGCCGGTCCCGCCGCCCCGCGCTGCGCTCACGGCCCGCGACAGAACCGCGACAGTCACTGCAAACACCAGCAGCGATCGGTCTGCTCTGGTCTGGGCATAAAGAACCACTACGAACGACTAATAAAAACGGGTTTGGTTTTGTTTTTTTTTACACTCGATTCCAATAAACCATTGCTGTTCCAAATCGTGTCTATTTGTCACAAACACCACATGAGCAGTTCACACGGGGAGGGGGGGGAGAGAGGAAGGGGGTGGTTGTTTGCTCAGTATTATATTGGAATATTTTTCACATGACATCTTGCGAGACGAAAAAGCAATGACATCACTGGCAATATACTCGTATCCATTATATGAAAACTGAGCAAAATATCATGGCTTAAAAGCAGCAGCTTTATAAAGCTATCATTCTGTTCAGCAGAAGGGAACTCGTATTACAAACACATTACAATCTATTTAATGTAATCATGATTTTGTCTGTCTTGCAAGACGAAGCACAGCCAGATGAGAACTAATGAATGCAACATGTGTTCATTCTTTTGGTAGCCATGCCTGAAGCCAATTGGCAGAATGACTACAGCAAGATAAATGTCAAAACAAAACTATTCGTGAATATGTACTGCATGTATTTTGCCTCTTCTATCATACTTGAAATAGTTTATTATTTTCAAGCTTTGCAAGCGTATTAAATAACTCTGGATTAAAGTTTTGATTTCCAGACAACAGTGGGATAGTAAAAGAAAAAAATAAACAGGGGAAATCCATATCTCCATTCAAAAAATGAGGGCAGTGCTTTTTTTCCACCATCACAAACAGCCGATGAGAAGGTTCACAGGTTCATAACAACACATAAAATTAAGGCAGCACACAACAGGATTTGTGTGTTTTCCCCAAGATTATCAATTTATATAACTAGTGTATTTCTTTTCCAGCAACTCCTGACAGAGTGAAGGAATCAACCCCTGCAGTGATCTAAAAAACAAGAAAGGCAGTCAGCTGAACACAGCTCTGCAGTATGAAGCCAGCCAAACAACTACTGTGATTAATAAAAGGAAAGGACTAGGAAAGTGAATGGTGGAAGATGATAAAGGGGAAGAGGAAAGGGCACACAATTAAGGAAAGGGCCCTAATGAAGCCATGGGCTTCAACACACAGCTATGGCACTGAGATTGACCCATGTTTCCAACTTGTCCCAACCACTATGTTGCATCACGCCATTAAATAATTTTAATTGCAAGATGGAACACTGAGTCTTATCTTGGGTGGGTTGGGCAGACAGAATAATTTAACACACACACTTTGGTATCCTTTCAAATTCAACATCCCTCCCAATACAACTATGAAGCGCTGGAAGAAATTGTGGGCAAAAATGCTCTATGAAGCCAAACAGACACTATGTGCTGGCAAGACCAGCACTGAGAGCAGAAAGAGGTTTGATTCACAATTTTAAGTGAACACCACTGCTCTGAACAATAACAGATTACATACAACTCCTCTATCTCGGACCCGTATCTGTCCTTCTAAGCAATTTCACTACCTTTAGCAGCTGTCTACCTTTAAACTTTGCAAGCTTAAACATCATCTCAGGCCCCTCTTCCCTGCTGTTACTTACCATGAGTGGTGGGGGATGAGGAGGTGCTCTTCTTAAGTATTTTAGACAGGCACAAATGATGAAAAGATTACTTAAAATATGGCACAGACCAAAATAAAACACATACACAATAGGAAGAAACCTCTCAAATTACTAGCAGTGCAAAGTACATTGTTACAACATGAAAAAAAAACAAACCTCTTCAATCTAATATAATAAAGCCTGTTAAATATCACGAACAGAGCTTTGCACACGACAACTACAGATTCATTCATTGTTTGTTCATCCTTAACATAGTGGGTTTTAGGATGATATTTTGGTAAGAACAATGAAAGTCTCAAAGACTGCAGCAGCACCAGTCGAATTCCAAACTTACAAAAAGAATAATTTTAGATACATTTCAGATTTTCATGAGTCAAAAAACTCTCCAATGCACCTTTTCTTCAGAGGTGGGAACAAATGGCTCCTCCAGCTTTTGAAGAGAGTCATAGGAAGGCATGAACTCTTTGGATTCATAACTTCTATGCGAAGAGGACGAAGAAGTAGATCCCCTGCCCCATACTCTCAAAACTGCCTTCCAGTCACCCAGAGGAAACTAGGGTTTCCATCCAAAAGATTCCTGGAGACTCTCTCTATGTACCTTTTCTTCAGAAAACCTGTAACCGTACCTAAACATTAGAAACTGTGACTGTATTGAGACTATTTTAATGACTGCCTTTTTGTTGAACTGCAAGAGAGCAGCATCAGTTAATTTTCTTTCCTCATATGTAAAAAAATCAATCACATTTCCACTAGCAAAAAATACTTCAATTATTTCAACTTCACAGCCCAACTGCATCACCTTTCAGCAGCTGTGTTCATTAGCTTTACCCCACAGAAAAGAGAATAACAATTTCTTTAATTTAAACTACACAAATCCTATAGACCCAATGCCTTTCATTACCTTTTTTTAGGGGGGAAAAATTATTTCAGCCCATTTTTAAAATCATGACATATTTGCTATCACGTAAGTAATGGAACAGATGTTTCATCAGATAAGGCAAAGTGATTAAGCACAGTTCTAAAAGACACACTTGGGTTAAGGATGCCCATTGCATCAAGCCTGTTTGCAGGAGGACTTGCAAGGTGTACAGAGGCTAGTGAGCTATGAAGGACAAGGACAGTCTTGCAGGATTCAGAGCTCCCATTAACACCTGCATAATGTCGCAGCCTCTGCTCACTCCTCCTCACTCCAGGTGCTGGCACTGTAATAAACCCTAGGAAAGTCCCATTCTCTGAAGCACTAATACCAAGAGTGACAGAAGGCCAGGACCTTTGACTACGATTAAGGTCACATACAGTTGGCATACAGCAGCACTACTGCTAAAATAAGCATCCCTGCCCTTCTCTTGCATCCTTCCCATTCTCAGCCTGTTCCTGCCAACACAGCTCATGGGGCTGCACAAGGAAGCACACTGGGAGACTGCACAGGATGAAACCTAACTCATCAACATCAAAACAGGAAAACTTACCAGGCCGGTCATATGGTGTACACCACAATGAACCATGCTGAAGCAGCAGGGAGGAGACACCACCCTCTGAAAAAAGGTGCTAGTGGGAATCGTGCCTGTCAACAGCAGCTCTGTCTGTGGATGACTTAAGGTGATTTTGAAACAGCTACTGTTGTAAATCACATTTTATTGCCAGAAAACTGAGTGAAATGAGAACTGATACAGAAGAGAGTGAAGTCCCAAGTGAGCAGTGCCAGGGCAGGATGTGGCAGAGAGCACTCAATGGTGCCAGAGCCCCTTCCCCTATCACCCTGCTCCTAGGCTAAACTGAGTTCCTTCAGCCTATGGCATTTTTCTGAAAAGGAGTTAGCATGCAGAAAATATGAGAAATAACAGGTGAACACTGGACATTAAAAACTGTCCTCAGGCTGTCCTCCACAACTAAACTATATCCAAGTTATACTAAACCATACTAAACTTAGCTCAATCAGCCTCAGAAATGGATCTGAATGGGGAAATTTGTTTTCCAAACACGCATTTGCTTAACTTAAAAAAGAAAACCTACAAGCAATACAAAGCCCTCCAAATGCAGATGCATATTTTAAGAATAACCACATGAATGCCTATTTTTGTCAGGTGGGTTTTCTGCTGAAGCAGCTGCACCAACACAACGGAGGTGGCAGCAGGCTGATGTGGAGAGTAGGAAGGGTGGCAGTGTGTAAGGCTGGTATTTCACTGAGCATAACATCAAACCACAGCTGTAGCATGCTTTCCGCTGCTGGCTTGGAGCACTTGCACAGCACACTGCTTGCAGCTGCCTTCCTGCCTATCCAGCAAACAAGACAAAAATGCATTAAATATAAAACACAGCCACAAAGGGTTTCTCCTGAAAATTTTATGTTGGGCATATGTTCCAGATCACAGTCCAGACCACATAACCTAGATGGTGGCCCATGAAAAAGTGCAACTCTGTTTATGGGAAAGGGAAGAGTCTGAACGATGGCATCCTTGTTGGAATACACAGTATGTATTTTTAGGGAGATAATCACAGTTTCGACTCTGATTAAGAGCCTACAAAGCTTCAAACACACAAGTTTTGCATAAGTTGTATTTTTAAAAATACAGGTAAATCAGAAAAGATTGTTAAATATGAAGCATTTCCATCTTCTGAAAGTGCTTAGCAAAAGTTTGATTATTAACAGTAACAATTAACTGGTAATCTTAGTCATACCAAAGCTATGGTTGTGGACTAGCTATGGTGAAGTGACTGCTGTCTAATGATTTAGCTCATACTAAGAGGAAAAAAAATACTGCTTTTGCCATGCAAAAGTGGGGAAACACCAGCAGAGAGGATGACTAAAAAACTGTTTTCTAACAAAGCACTTTCAAAATAAAGTATGTACTTCTAGAAATACAACACTGCTTGAGAGTTGCGCATTCCTTCAAAAAATGATTAAATGTCATTCTTGCATGTCATCATATGTCCAAATGTTGGCTGTTTCCATTAACAC
This sequence comes from Sclerurus mexicanus, assembly GCA_013396755.1. NCBI lineage: Eukaryota > Metazoa > Chordata > Aves > Passeriformes > Furnariidae > Sclerurus > Sclerurus mexicanus. The sequence continues at coordinate 651,860 of VWZF01003565.1, read as the reverse complement.
ATTGCTGCAACGGTGACTATTATTACTACTTTTAAAAGTACAAAAAAATAAACCATGAGTAAAAGCCCCAACAGAATTTGAAAGAACGCACTATTTATGATAGAGAATAAAGATTCTCCCTTACTATCCACTTTGAGAAGCTGAGGAAGTAGAAAAGCCTTCATGAAAACACCACCAATGGAAAGTTTAATCCTTCATACGAAACTAATTCTTACTGAGGTCCAGCACAAGACCTGTGGATGCACAGAGGGCTTGCACAGTGGGTGAGCAGCTCAGCAGTCCACTGGGATGATGTGTGATCGCACTGTGATCTCAGAGGGTAGCTCAGATGTACAGTAAAGCATGTAAATGAAGAGCAAACCGTACAGATGCTAGTCTGTCTTAATCTAGATGGCTAAGAACACCTTTCAGCTTCCAGACTTCTGCATATGCCAGCCTAACACAAATCTTCCACCCAAGAGATGGAGCGAATATCTCCATTTGTGACCAAGCAGCATAAACAGAGTATCTCCAATTTAAATATTACCTAGTACACACAAGTGATGTAGGTGTCAGACCTTAAACTGCTACACCACTTCAGAGTTTGACCTTATCAAAAGATCATTTACAGTCACAGTTTTGACATATTATATATAACAGCTGTACAGTCCATAAATTAATAACCCTTCTGATAGCACAGACTACTAAACTAAGTGATTTAAAGGGAATCTCTAGAGACAGCTTTACATCTGTGTCATTCCTTTAAATTTAGCTGACAAATTTTTTTACTCTCAGGAAAATGGGTCACAATAATTAACACCATGGTTTATTTACAAATATAGGATTGAACTACTGTGAAATCCTCATGTAAGGGACCTATGCTGTTGGAGAAACATACAAGATATATATTTGGGTTTTTTTTTTAAAAACAAATACAGAAATTGTTACTGAAAAACAAGGGAAGTAAATGGTATTCTCAGTATTATAAACATTGGTGAATATAAAATGGGAAGAACAAGCCATAAGAATTCCATGAATTGTTGGATACAAAATCATCGTTAGAACGAATCAGCCTGGTTCATATACGGCAGTCAGAAGAGACCTTTCAACTAAGTCAACAAATTAAATCTGCCAGACTATAAGTCATGCTTACTTGAAACTATTGATTCCCCATTTATTCCTCCTGTAGGAATAGTAATATTACAAAAAAAAAAAAAACAAACACCTTTGCCAGCCTCTCCGGAGAATAACCAAAGGACTGCAAGAGACAAGCAACCCGCCATTGTAGCTGGTAGCTCTTTCACAAGAGTCAAGACCAAGGTCAACTTTTGATTACTGAAACGTGTGTTGATATTGCTAGAAAAAAAAACATTCTATAGGTGAGGAAAAATAATTTCTTCCCCAGGATCATCAGTCCTGTTATGACAGCCAAAGGTCAAAGCAAAGAACAAAACACCTAATTTGAAAGAGGGAGGAAGAGAGGAAACTGTGGTGTGCAGCAGTGGAGTCTAATTGAATTGACAGACTAAACAGCCATGGTGCAGACAAGGACACACCATGCTACAGGGGGAAACCACCGCACAAGAAAAATGGAGAAGGTCTTTGGCACCTTTAAGAAATGCAGTTGCATTTTCTGACAATTCAGCTTACCAAAGATTCAGAGACTGACTAAAGGTCAGAAGTGGCAGGAATTTGATTGTATCATATTACCTAATAGGCATTTCCACCAGCCCTAAGAGGTGGAGATGGTTATGGCAGTATGTGATCAAGCTCATTATGTCCTCACTTCAACACAAGAAACTTCTGTACTCCAGATCTACATAGTTACCTTCACATAATAAGAGCTGGAAAACAACAGAACAATCCAAAGCATACTGAAGTCACAACTTCTAAAGGAATTTAATCAAGCCTCAATTGAAGAGTTTACCCATTTCTTCTTTGAGAAGGATAAAGTCCATAAATTAAGAGAATAAAGTACACGGGGTGATGGGACTACAACTAAAAGTAACTTCTTGGCTAGGAAACAAGACAACAGTATTGAATGCTCTAAGCTCCCAATGGCTTAGGATAAGGAGTAATCTCAATATATTTGCATATAAAGTAAACAAAAATAATAAAAACTATTTTTGTCAAGGCCCTTTTTTTTTGTTTGAAATAGAGACTATGGTAGCATTTCTATTTTTCTTAATAAGCATGGTAAGAAGTTAGTAGGCTTAGTAGACTTTGTGTAACTAGCTGCTTACATGCAAGTTTACACAATGAATGACAGAATGGCTTGGGTTGGAAGGGACTTTAAAGTTCTTCTAGCTTTAACCTCCCTTCTAGGAACAGGGAACCTCCCACTACACCAGGTTGCTCAGAGCTCCATCCAACCTGGCCTTGAACAGTTCTAGGGATGAGGCAGTCACAAATTCTCTGGGCAACCTGTTCCAGTGCCTTACTACCCTCACAGAAAAGAATATTTTCCTAAAACCTAATCTAAACCTACTCTCAGTCTTAATCCATTCCCCCCCTGTCCTCTCACTACATACTGTTGTAAGAGGTCCCTCTCAATCTTTGCTGTAGGCTCTCTTCAGGTATTGGAAGGTTGCAATAAGGACACTCCAAAGCCTTCTCTTCTCCCAGCTGAACAACCCCAAACCACTTCGCCTTTCCACATCAAGGAGTAACAAACACAATTCCACCACAGGAGTTTTGGGTAGAAACATGACAAACACCTTTACACATAGCAAATTTGGGGGATGTTTGCGTTTGTGTGTTTCTTTTTTAATGCTAAGTTCTAACATATAGACAACCGGAACATTAACTCCCATTTGAAACGCGTATTACCTATGAAATGTCCTGCAAGCACTTTTTCTCATATCAGCTTGTACCATCTTTTAAACACTCCACAAAGCAAAATGGAGAATTATAGAACTGTTAAATGCACATGGCTACAAAGAATTTAAATCATAGACATAATAAAGCATTGTTCCATTTACAGTCCATGATGTTCTTTAGTATTCCAAATTAATAATTAATTCCAATAAAACATGTCCTGAGACATAAAAGATGTCAAAATCTTAATAAAGTGAACTAAATTAGTTAACAGAAACTTTCTTTTTTTTGAATCATGCATACCATAGCTTATATCTGCCCATTGAAACATTCTGTTCAGTATACAAGTTCCCTAAAAAACCCACATTCCTCCTTTTTTTTTTATTCTCAAGCCAAAAGAATTTATTGCATGTTTAATAAGTTTTAGTCAAGACAAAGCTTCAGAAGACAAATGGTAACAGTGATTTATTTATCTGTAGGTCTGCGATCACCACAGAAGCTTACAGGACACTGAGCATGCTATAATTTCAGTGTAAGTTATATTTAGTAGAAATGTTTCGCCTGCTATCTCTATAAACAGGAAGACTCAGCTATTTCCTTCAACCAAGTGCTAGTGACTTACTATCTTAACAGAGCTCACAGCAAAATCTATACTTGAAAGTAACAAATCTGCAATGCTGGATATTTTATTTCCCCATGGGCTGTATTTACAGCATGAATACGTGGTTTGTTTGGTTTTATTTTCAACATAAATGAAGGCTTCTACAGGAAAGCATGCACTACCAAATTATATTGCAGGACATGAGAACAAAAGGAATGGTATTAGGTAGCAATGAGAAGACTGGCTTAAATACCAAGAAAATTCTAGTCCCTGTTACTGAAGTTTTCATTAACTGGCATCATTTGAAGATGCATCCCATTCATAATGTAAGAGATTTGAAGCACCCCTAAGAGTGTTCATCCCCATCAAGAATACAGTTTTTCACTATTCTGTCAGATTACTCAACATTCTCCCACTCCTAATGAAAACAGAGTGGAAAATCATATTATAGCAATCACGACTTAATGAGTTGTTGCAAGGCGCTTGTGCATCTTTCCTACACCTAAATAGCTGGGATATTAGCATTTTGACACAGACACATTTGTATTGCAAAAGTAACCCTCAAAACTAACTCGTTGAATCATCTCTCACCCTGCAAAGTGGCTCACAAGGAGGCAGCTCCACCCAGCTCCTTTAAAAGGAGGTCGAGAGAGCAGTTGTGGATTGCAAATGACTACACTTCGTATCTTTCAAGATTTTCATAACAGGGGATTTATACCTTAGTATTTTTCTTTGCTAGTCTCTTGATGGAATTTAAATCACTCATTTTGTTTCACCACAGGAGAATTATTTGATTTAATGAGTAACTCATTTGGTGGGTAATCAAGCAACTGATTTTATCTGCTTCACTGCAATCAAGAGGTCAGCACTACCTTCCATTAAGGCAAATTACAGGCTTTCAAGCATACCTGCAAATCAGAGGAAATCAGTTTGTTATTGCAGTATCCTCAAAACCCATGAAGGGTATCTGCATTGGAGAGACTTGGGGAGAAGTGGAAAGAGAAGGATTAAATTATACAATTTGGAGGAAGCATCTTGTTGTTTTCACTGATGAAATCAGGTCTACGGCATTAAAATGGACATGAGAGAACACGGCTTATTTGCATTGTCTCCTTCCTTTTCTCATTTATAAATCAGTTGCTATTCTTAGGCAGGATATACATTGGAAGGAACACACTAGCAAACAGTAAAATGAATTTGTAATGCAATCTTAATGACCCATCCCAAGAGCCATACAAAATGGCAAAATGGTCTGGAGGTAGGCTGCATCTGAGACCACCCAGCAAGGGCATCACATGTAAACATCAACAGAGGATGGGCATTTCAGGTATTTTTTTTTTTTTTTAAATAAAAATTGCATTAGCCTATAGTGGAAATAAGTTTTAATGTGTAACAGCTGTTTCTTTCAGTGAAGTCCTCCAGTCTGCAAGAACACATTACCAAAGGCAATACTTTGGGCTATGCCTACCACAGGCACACATTACATGGTGCGGAGCACCTTGATGCAGGTGCAGAGAGCACCGTGGCTTTTCAGCACAGATCCACTCTCCTATAGACAGGATGGAGTCAGGCAGCAGCTGTGGGAACTAAGCTGACCATTCCTGAAAACATGCCAAAAAAATACATGCAGATAACTGCTTTCAAGGTACCACTCCTCAGTAAAAGGATTAAAGTGCGAACAGCGCATACTTGGCACAACCCTCTCAAATCAGGAGTTTGGTTTAGATCATTAGCAAATTAGCAGTTTAAACTAGATTCACTGTTGGAAGATTTGATTTGGTAAGGAAGTTTTAGATCCTGCTCACAATTTAGCAGGGAGGAGCCTGCCTGGAAGCTGCAGCGCTGGGCGGAAGGAGAACACAGCTCTCAACACAGACCACCCCCCTATGCGAGGTGATGGACAGACTGAAAAACAAGGAGAAACTCCACTGGCTGAAAAGGGAATCAGAATTCACCCTCAGACTATTACACCCTATTCTCTGATACAATTTAACATAACATGGCAATTCCAAAAAGTTATTAAAACAAGGTAACCTCATAGATACAAAAGTCTTTTGAAAAACAACATTTTATCACATTTTAATAAAAACATGATAGTATTTGAACAACTTGGGCTATGTTAATCATTATATGATACTGTCATTGCTTCTTCTATAGCATCATGTTGCCAACGACTGAGGATCAGAGCTACTTTTGTAAAAAGAATGGCCATTAGTATTGTTATTCCATCAGTTAAAAAAATTGCTTTTGCAAATTACTTTGATTTCCCGTACCTGTTTTCTTAGGGGGAAAAAAGAAGTTTAATAAATTCATAAAGATGAAAAAACCAATAATAGACTTAATAGAATGACAAAGGAAAAAACCTGCTTTAGAGTACAGTACAGGAGGCTGTAAAATTGCAAATTGGTCCATTATTAAAATCGAAAACACTAGTTACTACCAGACATTTTCTTTAGAGGGAAATTAAACTGATTTGTCATTTATATTTTAGTTCTACCTTAAACAGAAAAAAAAATTAAGATGGTATAACTGTAGTCTGAAAAATAAATATCTTTGCAGGTAATAACAGAAAGTCATCTTTTTCCCCTATGGGTTGCTGCCCTAGTACTGTTGTAGATACTATCCCTCATGTTATGGAACAATATAAACTAACTCCCTAAGCAAGGCATTCCACTTTTAAATTTTATTTTCTTCAAATGTTCCATTGCCTTTGGTTTCTTTATGATCTAACCTAAGCATGGGTAGAGCCAGTGTAGCATCCTACAAAGAGCATTAACTGATTCAAAGCCTTCTGCTGGCTTCAGAAAATATGGAAGCGACACAGGAGAAGCAGTGTTTCAAGTGCACCTGAATCAAACACAGTCAACTTAAAACACTGATGCATCTGGTACTCTGGATTCGCTTTTGAAATTATCTGATGTAAACAGAGAATGGGTAGGGGAGGAGTATCAGCCTTCTACTGATGTGGTGATGGGAGTTTATTCTACAATGGCAATAATAATTTTCAGTATATTGGGTAGCTGGAGGAGAGCAAAGCCTCCCATAGGTGAGGTTGTCTGCTGGGCATAGCCACTGCATAGCAGGATCTGTTCAGGGAGATAGTTTGAACAGGACAGCTAGACACAGTGTCAGTTTAAATTAACTATCTTTGTTTAAACTAAGTTACATGAAAAGTATCTGCCACATCCATGTTTTTGTAATTTATGAAGCAGAGCTTAAATACAAGGCCAACCTCAGAAACTGCCTTGTAGGGAGGAGGGCAAGGCATTTTTTTCATCTTGTGTCAGTTAATTCAGGATTATATTTTCCCCCCTAAATGCTGCACCTCAGACACTTCTAATTTTCATGCTTTTTTCTCTTGTAACTTTGAGGCTGATAAACTGCCAGTTTTATTAAACAAATACAGAAATTCTCTTCCTTATACCTCACAGCTTCCCAAAGAGAGGCTTTAAGGAAAACCACTCTTGAAACATTCACAGTGAAGTCATACTCATTAGCAATAGAGCTGATGATGTTAAAAAACAAACAAACAAACAAAAAAAAAAAGACAAAAAAACCCAAACCAAAACAAATAAAAAAAAAAAAAAACCTTGGAGCTGTACAACGCCTCTTCTACCAGAAGGATTGCAGAGTTCAGTCCCTGGATCCACAACTCTTGGTAATTCTCACTTCACTTTGGCTTACTTGAGAATTCACAACAAAAATGAACAAAGCCTCTTACTTTTTATAGGCCGTATCGATTGTTCCAATGCATGCTGATCGTATCTTCTACAAACAAAGGTAGGATCTAATTGCACTGGAGCATTAAGCAGAAAGCCTTTAAAACTCTTTTCTGTTTAACTTGTCTGAATTGCATGTGTCTGTATCAGAAAGGACTGAAGCATGTGCCATTCTGAAAAATAACCTGCACTTATATATATGGGCAGGTGCATTTCCAAAGTCATTTCAAAACACATAACTGTTAAGGAAGAACTGTGAGTTTGCCTTTCTAACCTTCCCACAGATAAACACAATTTTAGGTTCCTAAAAAGAATAACCACATACCCTGCTCTAGGCATTGCTGACATTGCTGGATTACTCCCAGCACAGTTAGTAGGGATGGAGCAATAATAGCAAAGCCATCTGAATTATCAGTCCAAAATTCCTGAAGTTCCAGTTTAAGCCAGACAGGACTGTGTACTTTTTGCTTCTATTCATTCTTCTAGATGTAAGCCAAAATTTTGTGCCATTACAGTTTTATAATTCCTTTGTAGATCATGAAAAAAAACCAGTAAAGCATATCAATGAAAACAAACTCACAGTTTTTCCATATTAAGAGTCAAATTTCCAATCCACTGGAAAACCTAGCAAAGGAGTAATTTATAAGCCATGCCAAACAATTCAGAAGTACACAACAGTACTCCAGACACACAAAGTAAAAACCAAATCACAAGCCACATGAACACAGATCACTCTGCAAACAGTCCTAGTGATAAGATGGATTTCTTTCTTTCAGCCACTATTTTGTTTCCCAGACTTTGCATTGAACAAGGCCTTTCCCAAGGTGAATCCTTGGCTGCAATGCTTTTCCAGTCAAAACAAGACAAAGGTTTCTTCCAGCTCTGTGACAGACATGACATACACCAGCCCCACAGTCTCTCCACATCAAGGAGAGATCCAAATCCCCTGGGAGCACCATAGAAGCAGCAGCCACACTCCCAGCAGCACTGTACAAAGGGTCTGTTTCCAAATTCCTCCAGGGACTACCTTTAAATAATGACACTAGAACTGTTTGCTCCTCTTTGTCAACATGCAAAAAAGTGCTAACTCCACAGGTTTGGGAATAGAGAAGGTGTAAAATTGGCATGTTTGACACTAAGGACCAAGCAGGAAATAAAATTTAAGGGATATTGGCAAAGAGGGCCACAGATGGCCAACAAAATACCTTTATTTCCTTTAAATATTTCCTTTTATGCTGTTTTGGCTTTTCTTGCCAATTTAAAAGATGGATTGCTGACAGCAGGAACTGTTGTGAGACTCTTATTATGCTAAAAGAGATGTTTAGATGTATTATGAATGGATTTTTTTTTATTTTTCAATCTAGTAAGTTTCTCTTAGCATTTTTGCCTAGCAACAAATAAACTAAGTCAACAGTCAACACAACTGCAGTTCTGCTTGCACATAGAAAGGACAGGGAAAAAAAAAGCTACTTAAAATTTACATTAAACTCCACTCTCCAAAAGGATCTTGATAAAAACCTACCCCTGGAATAGCAAAGGTTAAAAAAAAAATATTTCAAATCCTTACTTCTTGTTTTTCTCTCTTCTTCGTAGCCTAAAAGCAGAGAGTTGACAGATCTGACAACTAACACTTCTTTTGTCAAGTGGCAAATATACTAAACAAGATCTGTACTTCTCAAATAAAGACTAAAGGCTCCCTTTCTTGACAAAACAGGACCTGGCTGCAATACTCCCTAGATCTCAATATGAAGTCATCTTAAAAATAACCTGCTTGCAGGAGTAAACAGGTTCCTTAGTGATAGGAACAAACAAGATCCCATTCACAAAGAGGACAAAAAAGTGGCCTTCAAAATGTACATGCACGTATGCAAGCATGCATCTGTGACCTACATAGCCAGGAATGGACCTGGCCTCTCAGAGCAGCTCCCTTAGGGTGCACAAAGGACAAACCTAGCACCAAGGTAGAGAGTGCTTACCGTAAAATGCAACTGAGTTACAACTGATGCTGCACCTCTTCAGTGACCATAAAAAAAAAGGAAAGGAAGTACTGCTTTAAGTGAGAAGACAAAATTACATTTACTGAGTTGGTTTGGTGTTCAAAAGTTTTGGGATCCTTTTTCTGTCCTGAGTCACCAGACAAGGAAAGATTACACTAAAATCTCTGTAGATCTCCCAAAAGAGTAACAGAGACCTTGTATCACCATGCCACTTCTGAATCACTCAGCATCCTCACCTGTATTCAATGTCATTAACATTATGAACACCCTCATCTGTTAAGAGAGCAGCAGCAACAATATGCCTGGGACTACTTAAATACGAATGTCTACAGACAGTATTAGGAAGTCTCAACAGTTGACAATACTGAACATTTTTCACACAGAAGATAATCTGAACAGTGTTATTCCACACACTGCAAAGATAAATCTTAGAGCATTAAAAGAAGTTGTCAGGCAGGATGTGTCCTACTTCCTTCTCATTGAAAACTAAACAACATAAATCACAACTAGTTATTTCAAATGTAATCAAACCCTGCCAGGCATCACTACTTGCTAATGCTTTCCCTCTGCCCATCTCTCCTCACCATTAATTCAGAAGAATTTAAAAAAAAATAAAAAATTCCCCAGCGAGGAAGCTGCACACCCTCGTCTACAGACCCACAACCAGCAGACCTGATGATGTCTTTCTCTTCTGGAGCTTAAGTAAAGCTAAACACAAAAAGAAAAAAAAAATCATGGGGAAAAAAAAAAAAGGTGAAAAGGTAAGAGAAAAGCCGGGGCGGGGGGGGAACCAAACACACAGAGCAAAGCAAAGAAACACAGCAAGCACAGAAGAGGGTCTGGACAATTAAATGAAGGGAGCACTCTGAACAGTACAACAATATATATAGCAGACCTAGACATACAAGTAAATTTGAACTTTTCAAAGCTTACACAGTTTCACATCATAATGAACATCTATCACTCCACTTTGAGAGAGACACTTACTGACACTTGCATATACAGTACATGCACCTTCAAGCAGAGGCATTACTGTGCACATGGAATTAGAAAACAACCTGAGTCAATTATTGGTGGGATCAGACCTTTTCTATGAGTCTTTCTGTTCCTAAACCTTCTCCTACTCTAAATTTGCAACTAAAGGTAAAGGGATCACATCTGGAATAGGAATCATACAACTTCTTACTCTTAGACAGCCATTTCTCATATGGCAGTTAAAAACCTGCCAGAATTTCCCCTATAAACATGTTTCCAACAATTTCAGCTCTCCCACACAGTCTTTGGTCCTAAAGTAACAGTCTCCTGCAGAAACTGTTGTTTTTTTATAAACACGCACACACACAAATAATTTGGTCACACATTTCTCTTGCATGATGCATTGTTTTCCACATGCTAGCACTGCAGTGTCCTACCACAGTTGACAATCAAGAGATTCAAAAGAAAAATCATTAGGCTCACAAAAGACAAGCCTTTGCCACATTATGAAATAGATTTAGAGAAAAAACCTTTGAGATGCAGCCAATAAAGGTCAAAATTGCCAGGTAGGATAATCAACGTGGGAGGAGAATAAAAGAAAAGAGAAATCATAAACACACCATCTTCGTCAGTGGATTCATCCATCAAAACTGAGCAGTGCAGAAAGACATAGCAATTGACCCTATCAGTGAGTCTGCTGTGTTTTACTGCCAAGGAGGATGAGGCTGACCTGCAGAACACAGAGTCAGCTGCTCTGCAGGGCTCTGGCCATGCCTATCCTCTGCACACCAACAGCAACTCCCGCACAGGCACCAAAGGCTGCAAGACATGCAAGCTGGACAATAGAAAATACTAATACAGGAATGAGGAAACGTATACCAATGAAGTGGTTAAGAAATGGTTGAAACAGAACAGACTTCTCGCAATTATCACTTTGGAGAACAACTGGGATTCTACAGAGATTTACACCTGAACACAGACTGCGTTCCACAGACGACCTCTCATAAAATGTCAATGGAAAGTGTGAACTCCTGAGAAACTAACATTTATTTAAAAAAAAAACAAACAACAAACAAACTAAGAAGAATGTTAGTAATGGCATAGATGTAACAGCTGAAGGATTCCTTTGGTCAATGGTCATCATCAGTCACGGGTCAACAGAGATGCTGTGTAAGAGATAATTCATGCTGTTGGACAGGAGAGATGACCAGTAGCTCAAGCAATCATGAGCCAGTCCTGACCATTTCTGATCATTTCCTAGGGACACAGTCAAACAGTCTAGAATCCAAGAAGGTCAAAGGATACTTGGTTTCTTTTCCAAGCTAAAGAACAAATTTTTTCAGGAATCCAGACCACCTGGATGAATAAAAATCTGACCTGTAGTGCTAAAAACAAGCAGGAAACCTTTTTTCCCCACAAGTGGAAAGAAAAGCATGTTTCAGAGGTTACAGGGCACCAACAGAAGAGTAAAACCAACTGGGAGCCTGTGTGAGCTGAACCATGCAAAAGAAATACTGGGGGCATCACTGTTACTATGCACTGCAGCTTCAAAAGGGGAAGAGAAAGATAGCTACCTACAAAGAGGTTTAAGAGGATATTTAGGAAAAAATAAGCAGGAACAAACAACTAAAGACAATTTTTTGCCTTCTGTTTAAATAAAGACAACCAAATGACACACTGAAAATGAGGATAGGGTAATGGTTATTACCACATACAATGTGGAAGCAAAACCAGACCATTCACAATAAAGAAATAAGGGGATCTGGATAATCTCCATTCCACAAAGCTCAAATAATTGGCACTCACAACAGTGACATGCCAAAAATCAGTGCAAGAGGGATAGAGAAAGGAAGTAGTCTGGGAGAGAAGGAAGAGCAACCTTGGTGCTGCAAGCACAAAAGCATGACTTTGATTAACACAAGATCTGAACACAAGAAAACAAATGTAATTGAACAGTGAAACATTGAGCACAAGGCAGATTTTATTTTCCCTGGATAATTTATTTCTCAAGAAAGGATAATACAGTGAACTTAACCCAGAATTAAAGCAAGAACCAATGTGATATGGTCAATGGAATAATATTTAAGCTATCAACATATAAAGATGAACAAAGCACTGGCTTAAAGACAATCAACAGAAAGATAAGGTATCCAGACAAGTACTGTGTTCCTTAGGTTCTGTGACACTGGGGCTATATGTAAGTTACACGGTGACCATAGGAAAAAAACAGATTGATAGTAGCAGCCTCTGGGAAACCAAAGAGAACTCACTGTTCTGAAAGCATCTCTCAGAAGCTGGATAGTCTTTTGGGCTAGCTGGAGCAACACAAACAAAATGAAATTTAAACATATAAAGTCAAAGGCAATTATGAATAACAACTTCTCCTACGATGTGAGACCCAGGAAGGGGAGAAGGGAGCTGCCAGAGCATCAAAAGATCACTGTTAGTCCTTTTGACTGCTGCTCTACACTGATGTTTTGCAGCACTTCCACACACACACACACACACACACCAAAAAGGCATTTTTAGTAGAAAACCCAATCAATCAATTATACAAAGTGTTTGCAAATCACTATTTGTAGTTGTATATATATAGTTGTGGCTACCAAGCCAAAAGCAAACCAAAACCACATGCCCTTCCCAAAACCAATTTAACTAAAACAGGTGCAGTGAAGATAACTCAGAAGAGGATAGAGGAGGATAGGAAAAAGTCTATTTTATAAGGGAAGCTAAAGCACTTGAGATCCTCTAGCCTAGCAATTAAGTGCTGAAAGCAACACAGCTCTGTAGGTATGTCTTGTGCAAGGCAGGATAGATCTTGTAGGAAAAGGAAGACTTGTTTTGTGGGGGGAAAAGCAGAGGCTGGTGGAAGAGCTCCCACTGCCCCAAGGCCTGAAATATTACTGCATCTGGACAGATGATGGGCAAACTGTATACTTCAACATGAAAACAAACTTCAGCAGAGCCTGCACAGCATCTCATTTATATTTTTACTACTGTTTGAGTCAGTCTTTCCTGGGTGAGAATTCTATGGCTTAGGTATGGTCTGTTCCCCCACTCAGCTAGACATTTATGTGTAGTACATTCCCATCTAAAACAGAGATGTAGAAAAAATGTCTCTGATATTTTCTGCTGCCTCCCAAGGGCACACTATGGTTTATTCACTCTTTCAGTCATTTTAATAAGGCTTTAAATTTGTTAGAACACACAGGGAGAGGGTGCAACAGGCCCATCTAGATTTAAACTTTTCTTTTTTACACAACTGTTTGGGGAAATTGTCCCCTTCACCCTCCATTCCCAAGTCAGCTGCACTTTAATAGTCCATTACAAGAAGAGAAACAAATCTCAATATTTACTTTTTGTTGAACTATCAGATAAACGCTGGGTCTATTTCTGTTCTATTCACATTCTCCCACAATTTCCATTACAAGGTATGCACCAAGCACTTTGACAAGAAGTTCCCCACTGCTAAAGATCTCAGTGCTAAAAGAAAACGGAAATGTTTATTTAGGTTTTGGTTTCAAACTAAAATACATTTTCAAAATTAAACTGAAATTCCCTCCAGCTTACCCCACTGCAACATAGGAACTCATCAACACAAACTCTAATGTTGGAAAGTGAATTTGAATTCCGTTTTACCGGCAACACCTTTGGTTTGTTTAACTGTCCTAGGCTACCAATAAAAAGTACACTTCTTTTGGATTCATTTGATTAGAAATGCTTCATGATAACTTTTGTTCTCTTCCCAAGTTTGCATGGCATTCAGCAAACAGGACTGCCTGCACTGGGTGTAATATGCAAAATACAGTAGCATTTAAAATTTATTTTTCGTCATTAAATTGCTAGGATATGCATACCCGCTGTTACTTGTTTTAACATTCTGAGTAAGGGAGGCATTAAAACCTAAAAAGGATATCTGTATGACACTTCAATAGAAATCATATGCATGCCTGAAAATACTTAGTTTTCAAGAAATTTACATATTACTTTTTATGTATTATACTTCTAGTCTTACCCTCTACTTGAAAGCATGACAGTACTCTGGCAAACTAGACATCTTTCCCCCACCACCCCTTTCTGCAGATATTCCTTGCTTTTTTTTTTTTAACACAAGCTTGCCATACCCTATCATGCTTTGGAGTAGTTACCTTTGAAAAAAGTTCCCTTCTCTAACTTGCAAATATGCCCTATTTAAAAAGCATCAGCCTACTCTCAAATATAAAGCTGTAAGATCAACTATCAACGAGGAAAGTGCACTTGACTCGAACAACTGATTATGATTTGTATCCCTGCTTGACAGTGAGTCAATAAAAAAGAAAAAAAAAGGTAACTGAAAGGGCAAAAGTTATATTAAGCCTACTTCAGCTTTTTCTTTTTTTAATTTTCTTATTCTTTCTTATGCATGAATGATGAGGTCTAAACCTCACTGAAAAGCTCTGTAAAGACTGGTATGTAAGAGAAGAGTGCATGTGCATGCATGTAAGAACCTGAAACTACAGTCCTAGAGTTAACATCCTCTTATATTTCAGTTAATGTTCAAGTGTTGCTGTTTGCAGGTCATCTACCTGTATGTCACATTCCTACAGTTCAAAACCTGATAAAGTAAACAAGGACACAATCAAAAGTAGTTGTGTATGACAAACAGCTTAAAAAAAAAAAGACTTTTTGATTGCAGAGGAATTAGTTTTTCTTCTTTCCTTGCTTTTTAGTAGAAGCTCTAGAAATGTTAGGTTGGGGTTTTTTTACTTACAGAGCAGCGGTAGCTGCTTAGTTATTTTTATTAAAGAAAAGCATAAAGACAGTATACAACCTATTCAAAACTGTTCAGAGTATTTAATATTTTTCTCTATCCAGCCTTCTCTGCCTTATAAGAATGCAGTTAGCCCTGTTTATAAGAACTTTGTCCCTTACTTTCCTTCCCTCCTTCGAAGGAACAGGTTGCTATTTTGGACAGCATGTTAAAATGTTCTGTGTGCTCTAAATTGGTTTTGAAAATATACTACAACAAGTTAGTTTTGTTTGAGGATTATATGCAGGCAAAAGCAAAGGTGACAACCACACAAACCCCTCTCCCCACCTCCACCCACCCCCCAAAAAACTCATCCTGAACAAAGCGGTTAGTTTCACATAGCATGACAAAGAAGAAAAATTCACTTGATACCCTGAAATTTTTCATAGCAGAGCAATATATAAATTGTTTTGTTTAAATGCAAGAGGCTAAATACAAGGTTTATTACCACCATTATTACCACTGCTAAGCAGCAGTGACATCTGAAGCTCACCCTAATCCAGCACTCCCACAAGCACAGGGAAGCATCCTTCAACTGATGGATTTGGCACTCATATGAACAGCAGACACATCTCATGTGCAAGAAACCATTTATAACCTTGGCCTTTCAGTAATACAGGAGACCACTGTTCAGAAAGCCAGTAGGTCTGAATTTCATCACCATGTTTAATATGGATCTGTGTTTGACTTCTGGAAAGAGGCTGAAGCACAAGCTACGGGTTGCAGGAAGAAGTGAGAGGCAGCACTGGCACCATGTGTCCATTACAGCCTCATGTCCCATTATCCCCACAGGAGCTCCCCCTCAGCTGTCAGACCCTCCTGTGGCTGGAAGAACTGGCTGATGTGCAGTTCAGAGGAGGTTTCAAACTGGCGCTGGTACTGCTCATGCTGAACTCACGCACAACATGATTTTAAAACACAAATGAAACACTTAACTATCACCAGTTCTTCCATATGATGATGTGATTAGCAGCAATGGTTGGCTCCAGGAGCCTCTGTGACCCCACTGCATCGCTAGATCCAAAATTTCCTGAGTACAAGTTCAAACCAGCCAGTGGTACCACCTACTTCCAAACTAGAGATGTGCCAGGGAGCCTGACATAAGGGGAAAGGAACAAAATCTCCAATTGTAGTTCAAGCCAGCCACTTGTCGAAAATAAACCTGCTTCTGGAAGTGTATTGGAGTTATCTGGAAAAATGAACTCACTAGGAAAACTATGATACTGTAAAGAAAATAAAAAATTAAGAACCTTTAAGCTACATGAATTTTATGATTCTGAAAACTTCAGCTGTCTCAGAATTCAGGGCCTTCTTGGCCTGATCCACTCCTGACCTTTATTCATCGTGAAGCAGCAAAAGGGAGATGCTACAAGAAAGCTACTAAGGATATTAGAAAGACCCATTAAGGGGGTTGAGAGCCAACCCTTGTGCTGAATCTAGGCACTGTCTGCTGCTGCTCCTAGCTCCGAGGAAGCCAGCAGGACCCAGTGCTAGCACACTCATTCCTGTAGAAAACACTGTCTCTCACGGAGCCAAAGGTGGCTCAGGCAGAGCTAAGGAAACTAAGTTGCAAAAAGCACCACCTCAAATCCAGAAGCCTCACTGAGGATCCTCTGCCTTCCACCCTGGACCTTGGGGGATGCATGGGTCCTTGGCTCCCGGCAAACACAGCCACATCAGACAGGGAAAAAAGGTCAGATGGAGCTCTCATGTGCCACCTAGGAAAGTCAAGTAATGCCAGAAAGCCCATGGTTACTGGACTTGGGAGACAGTATCATCCTATTATTGAAGTTGCTGAGCATCTACCCTCTCAGTTTCACCTGATTAGCGTTCTAACTAAATTATTCTCTCCAAGAAGGTTTCCTGGAGCCAGGCCCATAAAACAATGGCCCAATAGCTCATTAGGATTATTTCCTTTTCACAAATGTATGCAACTGAGATTCCATCAGTTAGGACTGAAAAAACTTGAGACTTTTTCTTTCTATTTTTTCTTTATCCATTTCCTCTCTTTTTAAATACATAACCCCTCAATATTTGAGAGAAGTTTTCTTGCTTTTATGTACTTGGCACATACTAGTCTTTGACTATGCTAAATGGTGTGCTTCCTCATGCACAAAGCATCTATTCTCTCCTCCCTGCACTCCTGTGAGCTCTATCCAAACAACTTGAAGAGACAGGATGTTTAAATTCAAAAATCACTCCCTGAAAGGCACAAAAAAAGGAATCTTTTCAAGAGTATCATCTGTTCCAAGCAACGCAAAGCTTTGTGCTAGTTTTGCCTACTTTTCATGGTCCAGTGTTGCAGTTCAGTATAGCACCTATCCTAAGCAACTTTAATTCAGGACTGTGGTGATAACCCAGCAATACCTGAGAAAAATTCCAGAAAATACTTCTGACGGCAACAAAATATCAAGAAATTCAATTATACTGGGAGCTCCCTCATTCTCCTCCCCAGAAATCAAGGGTAAAATGCCAAAAAGAGCAAGACCTCTCGGTTTTTAGCCTCAACTCTAATACTATTATCAGCAAATTGAAGCAGACTTGACCACTGGTACTGCAACAGTTGTGTCTGGTGGTGGTGTTTCCTTCTTCCCTGTGCACTGCTCAGACAGAGGATTTGTGCTCCCTGCAACAGCTTCCTCAAAGGTAGAGGCAAGCCTAATGTTCCTTCTCTTCAAGTTTTACAAAAATGGTTTAATACCAGTAACCATATATATATACATATATATAATATATACATAGCCATATATATCTATAAATATATACACATTTTATATCCGTGTTATATATATTACCATAAAGAAACCAAACAAGGTCTCACTTTAAAATATTCCCTTCCTATTCCTGCCTCAACATGTGGGTTTTTGGAAGTTCAAGATTTTCTTTAAGTGGAAAGTGTTTACATGGGATGCAACAGCCAAGAAGGTAACAGCATTTTCAAAAGGGAAGTACATTCTCATTAAAACACAGAATTTATGGTTAAGTAATAAATAATCTGTTTCCAACATTTTTATTTATTGTGATAGTAAAGGGCAAATGACATTTTCCAGAAGCCATATAGTAAAGAGTTAGGCATCTAGCACATGAATTCATAAAAACTGGGCATTAATCTGCTTGAGCCTTCAAAAGCATGAGATCACAGATATATTAAATTTAAAAAAAAAAAGGGGGGGAGGGACAAAATGGCACTTGCTACTCTTTGACTCATGACCTACATAAGCCAGCTTATCATAGCCAAGGCTTTCCTCCTGTTCTCCCATCCTCACCTTCCAGCTAAAAATATGATAAAAAGATCTGGTTCCTTCAAATACTAAATTCAACCCACAGTCATGTCTTTAATTTGAGTAACAAATGTGCATCTTGACACACGTAATGCCAGGAAAGGTCCCTCAACGGGTATCTTGGTCAGAACAGATCTTTCTGTTGGGCACAGAACAGTCCATTAAGTCTTTCATAAAAGCCCGGTTGTGTACTGACACCCTCACTGACACAGCTGTGCAGAGAGCTTCTTGAACAGCCATAAATTGTGTGAAGAACTCTAAAGTATTTTTAAAGCCTCGTAAAGACGGACTTATGTGCTATTAGCAAAAATGTCAATAATCCCCAGTACAGAGTATATATAAAGTATTTCTTTCGCACTGTCTTTTGTGCCTGAGCACCAAATTTCAATGTGTACCCTGCCACAGAGTATATTTTTCATATTTTTCTTGTATGTACATTCTAAAATGACCCACCTCTTTGGAACACAATGAAAAGATGACTACTTAAATTATTAGATGCTTAGCATTTCCCTAGCAGCCCAAACACACCACAGTCATTTTAATCTAAACACACATAAAAATACTGCTTTATGGAAACGTCCTCTTTCTAGAAGCAGCACACATATGTTCATGCAACAGACTCCTCCAGATTTATACACACACACCAGCTCTGAAGCAATCTGTACTCCCCACGAGAACAGGCTGACAAGATGCCTCTAAATATATTGTATCTTTGCCATTTTACACATTGAAATATACGTGCTGAAGTAAATGCTTCTTTCGCTGGAAGAACAGAAAGCAGTTGTTCTTATTAACTCAGAACGTTAGAAATCTGTTCACTAACAGCAAAATAGAATAAAATTAGCTTTTCATCCATGAGCAGGCAGTGAAAAAAAAGCTTTATTTAAAGGCCAGGTATATTGTTCCAACTAAGTGCAAGCCACAAGACTTCAAGTGACATTTACTTTGGCAACCTCACACAAATCAAGATCACCCATTCTGCCTTCAAAAAGGGAGCTTGGATTGACCACACTAATGGGACATTGTTCATTTCCAAGGATGCCAATTCACACAAATCTGGTTTTCAATAGAAAAAGTCACAGACTGAAACTATTTCAAATCTCCTTGGAAGAAAAGTTTTTTTGTGAAAGTTGGCAGTGTCCCTTGTCTTTTCTTCAATTAAGAGAATGAAGTTGATGCAGGAGAGGTAGAACTTGCTATACAAGAAATACTGTGAGAGCACAGAACAAACTGTGTTTTGCAACGATCTGCAATTACATGGACAAAACAACCTCTTTTCACCAAAGCACAATGAAGTGGGCAAAGCCACAAACAAAAAGCAAATGTCTGAGCTTTGTACAAAGATATGACAAAACAGAACTAAAAAGCTCTCAATTGCCCTACCCCAGAAACAGAAAAGGGGAAGGCTGTATACAGAGTGTACAGAAAACTGCTGTTAAAAGAGGGAAAGCAGGCAAGCACAGTATTGCTCTCCCATGCAGAAGAGAAGAGCGAGCTGGGCTGAGTGAGGCAGCAACCCCAACACCTGGCACCCTGCAGCAGAGCCCCACCAGCTCTGGCTCACATCACACTGGCTCTCTGAAATTCTCCTGCTTTCCAAGCCCAAAATGCTCTAAGCTGCACTTCTCCATTTCTGAGGAGCTATTTCACAACGATCACAACTCTGAATCTCAGGATTAGAAACATTTCAAAGGCAATTGTGTTAAATCTTTCTATCCTCTCCTATTTAAAAATCAGCCCTAATCACTACTTACACAGAGTAAGCTTTGGTAATCTCCATGCAAAAGTATTTAGGTGTTAATTCTCGGGGCATCTGTTTCCAACAAATGTTCTTGGAGATGAATGTTCTTTCAGTAACTAGAGAATTTTCCTTGAGCTAATTGAAAACAGGCATATTTAGAGTAACATATTCTACTGCCAATAGTCTTGCAGGGAGGCAATGCAAGAATGATTTATGAGCTGTGAATATCACGTAAATCTGTCTTCAAGTAAAAGGATCATCTCTGCATAGAATAACTTTAAGTACTCAATTATCAACACTCTTAATTTTACGTATTTCCTAACAAAGCAAAATAACCCACTGCATACTTCCAGCCCTTCCTCAGCAGTTGTCACACACTAAGTGAATGGGTACCATTTATACCTAAATGTGGCCACAAAACCATGGCTCAATTAAAACATTCTTAAATTAGATTATTTCATGTTTTTTCCAAGTCTTTTACCATTCTATTTTCACATTACTTTAGCATTCACCACTTACGCTGTGGCCCAAGGCGAAGGCAACAGTTAGTCAACCTTTTGGAAGCTAAAAGACCTTTTTCATCTCTAACAGATGTTGTATACCTCCTCTATTTCACTGCCTTTTCCAGCAAGCTTTTTTTAATTCATTTTAATTTGAGGCCTAAAAATTTCTGATTACTACAGAGACAAGAAAGCAACCCCTATCATTTGTTCTAGGAAACTTCCAATAAATGTTAAACACTCAAGCAACTATCCTGATTCTCGGTGGAATTACATTCCCCAAACACCTTCTGAGGCACACAGGATTTTCTTTTAATTACCCTTCAGTAGACACTACTCTTGACAATCTGGATCTCTCCGATATCTTGTACCTATAAGATAACAATTTCAATTACAGGTGAAGCTATGCTCTCTACAGATACTCACTGTCTTCTAGCCAGATGTAAGCTCTGAGCACACTGAACACAGCAGATGCATATTTGCATTGCAGCAGGGAAGTCAGCAAGTATCAATTACTGAGGATGCATTCAATGAGGAAATGGAATTTTTTCTAATGAAGAACCACACTAAGTACTTTGGTAACCATATTAAAATCTTTAATTGAAAAAAAAAAAGTTCCTGAATCTGGTGACCATTGAATTTGTTGGACAGTGCTGCCCATGAAAAAAAAAAATGGGTTTGTAAGTTCATTTTCCTAGTCTGTGCCTAGCAGAAACTACAGTTTAATCCCTCAAGGTACAGAGTATGCCTAAATCCCTCACCAGCTCCTCCAAGGGACTTAGGAAAGGAATGGTGTTGATCGAAGAAGTCAAGTCAAAAAGTAGGAACATAAGGGCAGGAAACACAGCATTATTAACACGATAGAGGGGAAAAAAATGTCTAGTTCTGTAAATGATGAATTTTGCATGCCCGTTTTAACTCATCGACAGTGGACTGTGCTGATGAATGTGACCCTACACTCAACACAGCAGAAGATTACAAACTGCTTTAGGTGAGGGTCTTTAGCAGTTGTCCCATAGTTTGGCAATAAATCAGGCAGTAGGAAGGTGAAGTATAGCTGAATGCAGCAGCGAATGAACTACACAGGCTTCACATGCTACTTCTTACAAGTCATTTGTAAAAAGACTGCTTTATTTACTTCTGCTGTAAACAAAGGCTTGATCCCTGGCATCACACCTGGCTGGACATGAGTATTAACAAAGCAATGAATGCTCCCAAGACCATGGCTCTGGATTTCAGCCCTCTACATTCAGCAGGCATTCAAAAAGGACAACTTAAAGCACCGTGGAACTTGACAAAAATTAGCATTTGCATCCAAGGGGCAAATTACAGAAGTCTCAGTACAAAACTTTGGTATTTGATAATTAAGAGCCACATGTGTATGCACATGCATAAATATGGATGGCTCCAGGCAGAAATGGATGGATCTGCTTTTGAAATGCTGATCCTTCAGGACATAATTTCAAAACTCTGGGTTTTTTTTTCCTAAAGCAGTTAAAACAGCTAATTAGTAATTACACACTCACTGTCAATTTGATAATGGCGAGAAGTTGCACTCACCAGAGACTCAGTCCTGAGAAGAGGTCAACATACGCAGCAGGTACTGCACAGGGACCAACTGAGCACTTTAAGAGTGATATACACTGCAGAACTGTAATTGCTGTCCAAAACCCATTAATTTTGAAGGGATTCTTACAAAACCATAATTACAGGAAGGCAAAGCTTCATCATAAAGCAGTGAAAACTATAACCACACAGTCCAAGAAGGAGCACATTCAGCAGCATGGCTCATTAGAAAGATAGTCTTGCATTAAACACCAATATCAAAGATAAATGTTAATGCAATATCTCAGAGCTGCACTGAAAACTGTACTACAGCAGTGAAGATGTACCTACCTAATTTGAACCAGTATCCCTGAACAATGGAAGGCAACTGGAGCCCAGCAATGCCATTCTGCATTGTTTTTCAGATATCAAGCATAGTTTATTATGAAATCCTATTCTACAAAACCCACACCATCTATACCATTCAACAATTCGAAATACAAAGCGTCAACCTTACCACAACAATTGGGAAGAGAATCCATTTATTCTTCTACCATCCACTTGCCTTAATACAAAACAACTGGAAACCTCAACAGTACTTGCTGCTGCTTTTCTTCCTAAAACTTGGCATTGCTTTAGTACAGCTTCATTGCTAAACAAAGAAAGCAAACCACCTCAGATGGTTTGCTGGAAAAGGAATATGGCTATGAACAAAGGTTAAAACTGAAAACTTGAACTGCTTAGCAGGGGCGTGGCTGCTGAAACCTCACAGAGTTGCGTCACCAAGATTTTACTTTGGCAAACACGGCTTCCTGAATTCAAACAAATCATAGACAGAACTATCTTTTGTTCCAGCAATAAGCAATTATTGCACAGACATGCTTTCAAGGTCAGTAGCGGGAAGAGTAAACTAGACCAGGATGCGTCAGTCATAAGTAATGCTTTAAAAAAGTTACCACCAAGCAATACATATTTAAAGCCTTCCACGCTTAGCAGGATACAAAGTGCTTACTTCCTTCCAACTGACCACAAATAAACATGAACAAAGAGCCCCATAAAAAAAGGAATTAATGTTTCAGAGGTTCATATTCTTCTCTATTGCACTTAATATTTAACATTCTTTACAACCAAATTTATTTTTTATTACTTTGGCAAAGTAAAACAAAATTAAATGTCTCATTTTAATGACTTTGGTAGAAGAAAATGTGGCCTTCAAAATCATTCTAAGAAGAGAAGAATATTAAACAGGGACTTAGTCCATTTTCTTCAGAACTCTAATGTATATTTGGAAAACAAGCATTTCTGCATTTATTAATGTATGGCTTTATAACCTATATCACTATTCTCCTTAAAAACAAAACAGTACTCTAATTACAAGTACTCTATTTATTTTAATAAAAACATTTACTTTTACAAAATGTGAACTCAGAAGTATCAATCATTCCTAAAAACACCACTTATTCTTTTCAGGAGGGCAGTAAGTGCATTCAGATTAGCATTGACAAAACCAGGCATTAAAAAGGATAAAAGAAAAACACATAGAACAGCCAGTTTTAGAAACAGATATGGTAGGCAAAAGTATAAAAAAATAAACATAAGTGATTTAGAAGAGATACAAAGCACTCTTCTTAAGGATGGTAAAACAACTTCTATTAAGAATGAGGAGGAAGATCATCCCACATTTGTCTGGCAGGGAGGTTTTACACCCTTCTTGAAATTGGCTTATGATTTCTGAAGTTAAATACAGAACTAGACAGAGAACAGCATGTTCTCTCATCCTGAAGGTCACCAGGTGTGTGGAAACTATTACCATGGGCTTTTCTACATATTTGTTAAAAAAGCAGTTTCTTTCATTCACCTCTTTTCATCCTTCAGTTAAAATAAGCTGAATATTGTTAACTGAATACTAAGTGATGATTTAGAAAATTATATGATTACCAGGGCTTTTTGCCTTTGACAAACGTGTGAGTTGTCATGTCTAGTGCTTTCATAGATCTAACTATATTTCAGAATGCACAACTATACATCAAGCTTTACTGTGCCTCAGACTACACCGCTACCCAAACACAACAAGAACAATTGTTGTAAGATACCGTTCACTGGTGATTACTGTATTTAAAAATGCTTTAAAGCACCAAACACAGGAAAATCATTATTTAATATCTCACTGAGTGCACAGAGCTGAAGAAAAACATTGAACTGTTAGATATACTGCCTTCAGTGAACACATTCTCTCTCAATGCACACACATATGAACAATGATTAACTCTCGTAATTCAATGCAAACAGTAATAAAAGAGGGGTTTCTTCCTCCAAGCAGAAAAGTCCAAGTTAAAGCACCTTCCTTTCACAAGCCTCAGAAACACGAATTGAGATAACACTTTGACATGAGAATTCCTCTTGCCCAAGAAAGTACTTTACATCCATAACATGCAGACTTGGGAGTGTGGGGTTTCTACTTGAACACATCTGCACAAGCAATTCACACATCAAGGATTTACACAAACACCTCTAGATAAAACAATATAACTAATCCAATATAAATGCAATATGCATGTAAACTGCTTTGTAACATACAGTAGATGAGAAAAGAATACTTGTTGAGTGCATTATAAAGTTTAAAGCCCCTTTGAAAAAGTATTTAATTACATTTGATGCTTACTAATAGTAACTGGTTAGGATTTAACTTGACAATCAAAAATAAATAAGATAAAAAAGGTTTATTTCATAATCACCAACTACCCTGCGTCCACAAAAGGGAGACATGACCACCAGACACCATCTGCACTAGATTAGATGAAAATCTCAAGCACTGACAGAGATCCAACATGCCCAACTTGATTTCAACTAACTTACATTTCTCTTTAGTAAGAGAAGAAATAAGTCAATGGTTGTATTTGACAACTTCAGGATTGATTTAATAACACCAAACTGTGCCCAGCCTTCAGATTTTTATTTGCGTATTTGAGATGAAAATTCATGTGTTGTGGGGCAGATCTCAGCTCCTCACAAGTCTTTTCCCTGGTGACAGCAGTGGCTGCAAGGCAGGCAGAATTGGGTGCATGAAGGCAATGTGGCTCCAACAGTCACTAGTGCTTGGAAGCACTTGAACTGCTAAGGCAGCTCATTTTCCAGCCAGAGCAATTCCTCTTCGTTTCTGTTTATATTCACCAAGATAAGAGCCCACAACATTTCCATTGATGCTACAGCCTCCTATCAGCTTCTTACACACTGGAGAGAAGATAATCATATGTTCATAACACAATTTGTTCCTAAAGATTTTCCCAAACAAAAGTCAAACAACTTACAAATCAAAGCACTTGATTTTGGGGTTTTGTTTGATTGTTGGGGGTGGGGGGGAGTGGAGGGGACTGGTTGCCTCTTTAAAAGGAAGTAAATGAATGTTCATCCTATCACCCCTGATACACGCTGAGGTCACAAGTTGCCCATGTGGTAGGGCTGTACTTCAGAAAAACATTCAATCTGATAGGACTACTGGTGAACCTAACCTGCACCAAGTATCAGAAAAAGGGAATGCATTTGTTTCTCCATTTATGTTAATAACACATTCAGACATACTTTATTCAGGGGGAGGGAGGGAGGGAGGAAAGGGGGGACCACAAAAATTAAAAACCACGCCTCTAAATTTGGCTGATGCCCAAAAACCATGATAATTCTACACTTTTCTGAAAACAGATGTTGTTTACTGTAACACCTCTACTTGCAACTCATACAAATGTCTAAATCATCTCAATTCTCAGAAGAGCTCTCAGCTTCAGTGGCCTCTGAAAGAGATGTGTTTTTTAACGTAAACACTAATTCTGTGAGAACAAGGATAAGGGAAAAAGAGTGGGTGGGAGTATTTCCTTTTCCTTGGATTTAGTTTCACTGAGTGTTCATTGTTCACAGGAGATGTTCTACCTTTCCATTGTCTCATACATTTCCCCCCTCTTTTTTTTTTTTGATCTCTTGGAGACAAGCACTAAGATAGATTCTATTTTCTTCCATGTACTTAAAATCTGGTTGCCCAATTCTGAATTTAGAGTCTACATCAAGGTCCTCTATGATCTGTAAACTCACATTTGTCCTGCCTCCTTGCTTCACAAGTTAAGACAGTAACTAAGCCTCTGTAAATCCTCTTAATCCAACATGCTGTCCTTGTCTCCTTGTTGCTCACTCATGCTGCTTCATCAGGTTACTCTGTATTTTCTCATAAACTTGTCTAGTCTTAGCCAAATAACTAACTTTTCTTTTTATTTTTTGTCATCTCACCATGTTGCTCACACTGAAAGCAAAATGTACATTTGGAACAGAGCAACCTCATTATCCTTAAATTCTACTAGAATTCTTCAGCATATCCAACTGGTCACAGCACTTTGCTCTGTTTCTACACACCAGCTTGAGTATCATTTTATTCAACACCCCAAAGTCTGACAGTAATTCCTTCTCACTAACAAGGTCAAAAAAAACCCCAAAAATGAACCCTCATATTTAGAGTACTTATCACCACAGTCCCAAATAATTTTTTCCTTTAACTACCTATTGGAGAAGGAATCATTTCTCTTACTTCCTATTTTTGAAAGGGGACACATTACAAAGGAGACCATCTGCTTCACAGACTTAACACCCTTCTGACTTCCTTCCCGTACGTTTGGCTGATGTGTTTTTATGGCTTTCTGTATTGGTTTCACTATGGTTGAATTCCCCTTTTCCGAAGGGCCTCTGTTGACTCAATCCTGGTGTACTGCTCTGTCTTCCTGCTTCCCTTTTGTCTTTCCCCATCCCCCCTGCAGATATATGTACCCTTTCTGAGACCGGATGTTACTTAAACTTTTATGACCTAAATTTAATTATTCAAGATTCTTTGCTTCCTGAGCCAAATTATCAATGGCACACTTCAGTCTGAAAGGGCAGGTGGACAGGAATTCATTCCCTTCCTCCACTAATTCACTGGCCTTGCTTTGGCTGGGCATTAGTTATCAGTTAGGGTTATTACTTCAGCAGTACTCTTTTATCTTATATTTAGGAAATATTTTATCTTACACCTAAAAAAACCTCTCATATGAGACAAATATCATGGCTTAGTTTCCTCTACCACAAAGATTTTAAAAACATTGTTGACTCAGCTAATCTTTTAGTTTAAATAAGTAAAGGGACAGAAGATAGAAGACGACCTTTCTAAAAATGGGTTTGCTTTGTTTTGGGGTTTTTTAAGTCACAGCTGGCATGTGTAGGTTTAAATAATTACAACTGATGTAGCAGAACTTGATCAATGTCAATCAGCTGCCTCTCTACTTACTGTATACAAAAGGCAGGTATTCAAAACTGCAGGGACCTCTTTAGCTCATCTTTTCAGATCAGTATGTACTGCTGAAATTCAGGAAACACCTTTTAGTATAGAACTGTATAAGACAGTTCTTACACTGGCAAAGAAATACTCCTCCTTCATACTCAGCATGGTAAGAAACAAGAGTAGCAGAACACAAAAAAAGGACGAGTGTCATACCAAATTAAAGAGTTTTAAAATCCCATGGCTAACCACAGTTAAGTATGAGAAAATGTTCCATTTACCCTAAGAAACCATCCTCCCCCCCGCCCCCCCCAAAAAAACCTACAAACTTCAAGGTGCACAACTCTAATTATACCTCCGATACTATCTGTACTGGTAATTAGTTAAGGCTGGGAACAGTCACTGAGTAGATACAAGTTATTTATCTATTTTTTAAAGACCCTGCACCAAATAGAGGTAAAGAGCTTGTGATTAAGCCCCTTGTGACATAATTTCATGTAAAATTCAAACAACAAAAAAAATATTAAATAAATACAAATCAACATTTGATTAACTGTAGACTAGCACCAGAATATCAACAGCCAATTAGATATGGTATAATTTCTACTCTGCACGTTTATATAGATTTGGGGTTTTTAATACAGTTTAAGAGAATACTAACTGTAATTTCAGGTTCCCATAAATGGCAATATCTGAACACCTCTAGTTATTTAGAGACAAAAATCAATTTCGCACTTTTCAACCTATTCTGTGAACTACACTCCAGTTCAAATTTTGATTCAAAGAAAATATTTCTCATTAAATACCCTAGATTCACTGTCTTAATTCACTTTGGTAGACATGCCAGACTGTTTTGCAAGAGCTCAGAGAGAAATGTCAGCTCCTTATGCAAGTTTTGAAAGCATACATACACCTTTCTTAAAATAAAACCAAGAAAAATAAAACCATTAAAAAATTAGCCTTATTCAGGATTAGTTTCTCTTCAGCATTTTGGAGGGTGAAGAAGACCTGTTTCATGCCTACCTATTTCCTGATTCCAAGATGATGAATTAATCACCTGGGTAAAATTGCAACTATGGCCACTCTGTAGTATTATAATCATACTCTGAAACACTTTATTCAGCGTCTTTTCTCTCTTCCAAGTTAAATGTAATCCTGTTTATTGAAGCATACGTATTATACAATTCAGTACCTCCCAAGCCAAGTAACGTACAGTACAAACTACCACTGCTGTCTACTGATGCTTGTCAATGTAACTCTACACCACAACTCACATTTGCAGCGTGTTCCCAACAGCGGGTCATCCAAGTCAGAGGAGTTGAGATATTTGCATGCATCTCTAATTCCACTGCTCTTATCCCAAGAAATGCCACATGAAGATCAGAGCAATAAGCATTGGACAGACAAAAGGACATGGGGACTTCACAGATAATGTTCACAGCCAGTTGCTATCTGTTTTAGAAGAAATGGGAAAAGCACCAGAATGAGCAATGATGTACAACAGTAAGGAAGGTCCAACCGAAGGGATGAATGCCTCAAAGAAAACACCTGCTTGGAATCAGCATAAGCATGTGACTATCTTAACAGATAGGAATTACGTTTCCATTGCTTTCTCTTAATGATTCACTTATTTTTACTTTACACCTGAAAAAAAAAAATCGCAGTGAGAAACTAAGCAGAAAATAAATAAGTCTCAAACACTGAGGCTGGCAGTTGATTTATGAAACCTACACTTTCATCTTACATCTCTAGGCTAAGCTTTAAACATTCAGATCAATAGCTACTTAGCCTACTGGAACCACCATTTATGCTCTCTTTTTAAATATTAACCATACTGAAGAAAAACACAAAACCCACCAAAGCAGATAAGAAAAATATTATTCTACAATTAAAGCAAAACAAGAAGAGGAATGCATAGTTATTTTTAAGAACGTCTGTGGAAGTTGTACAAGATATTACATACTATGGTCCTTGAGTCAACTTATGAGCAAATGCAAGCAGTAATGTGTAATTGTAATTTCAGGAAGGATGAATTTATTGCTGATTCTCCGAGAGTTGCAATCAAGAGATTGTCTCCACTACACAGAATTAAAGAGACCTATGATTTCAGATTAGTCCTGTTACAGCAAGTTTAAAAAAAACCCCAAAACAAAACACTCAGTAAGTCTTTCCATGCAATAGGCCCATTTTGCTCCACTGCCAATATAAAAAAGTATTAGACGCTGTATTTCACCATTGACTCAAATATCAACAAGCAAAACAACCTGTTCAACTTCGGAAAGTTATAACACCACCTTTTTTACAAGTTCTCTCCTCCTTAAACAGCAAATTTTAGTGTCACAGTGATCTCCCCCATCCTTACCCAATTCCTTAACTGTTTTTTTTTTTGTCCTGCCCTGTAAACAAGTAATAGAACTGCATCATTTTCAAAGTAAGCAATACAATAAACTGACTTCTTCAAATGCCAAAACTGCCAAAATATCCATATGTGGTTTCACTTGTTAAAAAAAAAATCCAAATAAACAAAAAGAAGGCATCAACTCCCACATCCATTACACATCCATTCTCCAATTCTCTTTCCCCAGAAACAAACCCAGGAAAGTACACAGACACCTAAACAACCTTTCAGAAAGCACTAATTTAATCAGACCAGCACTCATGCCAAATCGATCAAATTCAAAGTACTATACTGCAGTTAAAGCTAATGCTACCTCTTCTCTTCCACATAAACAAACCAACCTCCTCTTGAATTTAGACCTTTGCATAAAAATGGATGAGTTATTTCATAACGTGAATGGTGAACACAGCTTTCCCCATATGAACTATTGGTCTGTCCATACAGTGCATGTGCATGCACGTGTGTGTTGTTCAAAAAAGTTAAACTTGTTAGTAGTCTTTAGGGAATGAGGAGGAGACAAGTTCTTGCACAAGACATTATTTTAAGGTTGCTGAAAGCTGATGCAACGCACTAAATGCGCATCTTCCTTTCTTATTTACAGCATGGGAATCCAGCTGCTGCCCCCCACTACACCAAGGGAATAATAAAATAATCTTACCATAAGGAAGAATTCTGCATGCTTACTAGACAGGATAATTACCACTGCCCTTACAGTACATGCTAATTGTACTCGGCTACAGACAATTAAACAAATATATTCAGAGGCTCTCCATCTGACTTTCAAGTCACATACAGTGAAATTTATGTTTTATAAATATTTAACTGGAAGTAAAAATGGTAAATCTTATCACAGCTGTCACAGCTTCACGCAACCAAATCAATTAACAATAGAAAGCCTTAAGACAATACAGATAAGGGAAGCTTGCGATTACTCACAAAAACCTATCTGGAACAGACTGAAACACAATTTCCCAGCTCCTGGAGCAAGTGCCTGAATGATCTCACCAAACCCCACCAACAAAGAGGAAAAAGCTGCTAGTCCCTGCCAGGAACTTGTTTTAAGCACCTGCCTGCACGTGGGGAAATAAGAAAACGCAGCAGCCAAGTCAGAGGAGCAGAGAGATGGAGAAGAGCAAGAGACAGTGGTGGAGAAAAGGCCATCACATCACCATGGGGCATTTGCAATTCTTCAGTTCTGATGCTACAACATATTACTTGACATCTGAACTTCATCCATATGTAGTCACATTTAGATTCACATAGAGCAGCTCAAACTTCAGTCAAAACTTTAAATCTGCAAGGCGAAAAAACACTGAGGAAAACGGTGGGAACTTCTGCATTTCTCTTTTGCTTTGTGCTAAAAGTTACTGAACTGTAAAGTGGATGCATCTTGCGGACTGATCATACAGAAGTCAGTGAACAAATTTCTTAAACTGTCTTTAATTTCAGCTCCAACCTTGGTTTTAATTCCATTTATTCTTTCATTTTAACTCTAGCTATGTTCCCATTTTTTCCTGACAGTTTCTGCATTTCCACAGAAACAAAGAAAAAGAGTATTTTTCCACTGTGGACTTTCTGTCCCCTGCAGAAAAGAAGTTTCTTATTCATGTTCTAATACAGTATTCACTGAATGTAAATGTAACACTGTTATGGACCGAGCACCACCTCCAGCTCTGCTCCATCCATACAACAGAAAACCAATCTGCATTATGGAACTGGCTTTAGGCAACCTCAGGCAAGACCTCTGCATAACAGAAATGTAGCCAATCTCAGTTCCAAAACAGCACACCAACTTTCTACTTCAGTAACTCATAACAAAGGTGAACTAAAAATTCATATGAAATTTATCACAAGCTTTCTTCCTGACAAGCTACTAAAATCTGATGTTTTCAGAGCTCAGAATCTACTACCTCATTAAAGCTGAAATCACATAATCCACTGAGATTATGCAAAACTTTGAATTAAGAAACAAAATAAAATCTTATCTACAAAAACAATACCAGCTACTAAAAAAAAANAAAGGGCCAAACTTGAACATAATTATTTGATAACATGCTCTACACAGTATCACATCCACAACCTACAGGTATATTTTCACATATAAATTGCGTTTTCAGTAAAGACCTCTATTTAGCATGAATGTGTTTCTGTCAGTAAAAAACTAGGCTCTCATACTAAGTGCCCTCAACTATATTTCTGTCTTTAAAAAAATAATGTATAAAACCCCATGGGCAATACGATAAAAGTTCTTCCTCTGGAATTTCTTACAAAGCTGTACGCTAAAAAACTGCATTTTGGATCTCTCTGCCACCACTGGATCGTGCAGCTGAACTGCCTTGTCTGTACTCCATCCCACTAGCTCCATCTAACACACTTACAGATCAGGACCAGATTTTTATCACAGGGTTTTTTGTGCTTATTTCTAACAGCACAAGAGGCAAATTTACCAAAGGCTCAATACAAGCATTCCTCAAACTGATGCAGCTGCACAGTAATGACTAGATTACTAGTAATTATTAGAATAGCAATTATATTCTCAAAAATTTATTTGATTTTTAAATTTCAATCAGACTGACACACCAAGATGTTGGAAACAGCTTTATAACTGAAAATCAGGGTTGGTACCCAAGGGCATGCATACTTGATGAACAACAAAATTGCTTAAAAGTTAGTGGTTTTCTCCAAACTACAATTACTGACTTGTGTTAGAAACTCAAAAATTGTACATGATTTTGACTACACCACCACAAAGATCAAGATCTCCAGTGATTATATACAATGAAAACAGAATACATGATTTCTTCCTGAGGCACGGTAAGTGAAATTTCCAACTGCACATGAGCTTTTGCCTCTCAAAACCCTGCCCCAATTTTCTCCAACACCAAACTCCTCTCTCACTGAACCAGTTTAAGGTGAACTTCCATCTCCTTCCAGCAGATACACATCACTGCCCAATTCCATACTCAACCATAGCAAGATGAGTTTCAGACAACATGTAGAGAGGAAAAAAAGGCACAAAGAAACAACACCCACAACAACAAAAAGACGTCACCAACTTATTAGGCTGCAAGTTGACAGCTGTCACTTTTTTTCTGTGGTTGACAGCAGATTGTTTTCAGAAGAGTGACTACTCCCCAAGGTATGATGAACAGGCTTCTACTCGAACAAAGGTGTTCTTGCTGAAGGTGTTCTCTTTGTTCTAAGTATTCCTGCTGGCATAAATCAATATGTTCAGCACCTTAAGCAATAGATTATTATTTTATTCTGTGTTTCCAGCAAGCTCAAGTGTTTAAGAATAAAAGGTCAATGCATCTCCATTTATACTCCTTTATATCTGACAGTTCAAAATCTCTAGTGCCATTCACAGCTGTGTAAATTGATACCTGGATTTTTTTCCAAATACATTCAAAGAGAAGGNAAAAAAAAAAAAAGAAAATCATGCATAATCAGAACCACACATTTAGGATTCAGTATCGTGTGAGATACTAAGGCATTGCAGGAGGGCCACAATGAAAGTTTCTGGTAAATACCTTTCTAAAATTGCTA